>JANHGC010008483.1:173314-187561 GCA_027560395.1 Boaedon fuliginosus
TTCTTCTTCTTCTTCTTCTTCTTCTTCTTCTTCTTCTTCTTCTTCTTCTTCTTCTTCTTCTTCTTCTTCTTCTTTTTGTAAAAAAAGACAGTACTTCTGGGAGAAATATTCACTAGATTAACTAGAATGTGATGGTTTCATGTAACAAGAATCCCCAGCCTCGTTTTCTCAATTTATCCGGCTCTGCATTTTTTCTTTAGCTGTGGTACTTTCATTCTTCTTGCAAGCCAAGAAAAAAGAAAAGAAATAGAAAGTGACATTCACAAAAGGAGGCAGGCTGGGTTAATCCTTCCCCTTCTCGGCCGCTTAAAAGTGATCCAGTGCCATCGTGATATCTCCCGCTTTCTCAGTGCAACCTAATTGAACTGAAATTACAAGCTTGAGAACATGCTGAAAAGGCAAAAGATAAATTGTCTCTTTCATACAATGCCCAGGAAGCTGACAAAAAGAATAATTTCTTTGGGCACCAATTCATAATGGCATTCATTATCCAGGGAGCGAACATCTCTTTGCTGCAGAGGATAATTTCTATGGATGCTCCTGCTTGGGGCAAAGAGATTTTGATAAAGAGCGGGGAGTAGTGCAGCTACGGTTCCTGTGTAGAATTCACTCATTCTAGTTCAGCATTGCATGGAAGGCAGAAGAGAGATGTTATAAAACCCCAGGAAGGTTGGATCTCCAATAGAAGCAAATATTTATAGCTCAGGGTTGAATTGAGGGCCCTTGGGGCCCTCTGAGCTTGGTGGTTTTCTTACAGATGTTTCGTTACCCAACTATGTAACACCATCAGTGCTAGGAGGGAATGGGGTTTGCTTTCTGTTTATGTGCAAGTGGCTTGCTCTGCCGGTGTAGGTGGGAGTGTTGTTTTCTTTCTGGGTAGTCCCCTTGATTAGGCTATTGCCTAATTAACTGCACAATACTTAGGCTTAAGCATAGGTCACTATGTAGTTCAATAATGGATGGAAACTGGTCAAGGAGAGATTCAACCTGGAAGTAAGGAGAAACGTTCTGACAATGAGAGCCATCAACCCATGGAACAGAAGTTGCCTTCAGAGGTTGTGGGAGCTTCTTCACTGGAGGCTTTCAAGAAGAGACTGGGCTGCCATCTGTCAGAAATGGTGTAGGGTCTCCTTAGGTGGGTTGGACTAGATGATCTACAACGTCCCTTCCTGTATCTGTATCTGTATCACCTGGGAGACTACAAGCATCCTAGGCCAAGCTAAGTCCAAACAAGTTAAAGATTTCCTGGAAAGAGAGGCCTTCCCTCTCTATGAACTTCAACAAGGTAGAGTTGTGAGGTGTGTGTGTGCAGTAGGTGCGACAGCTAAAGCAGTGTGATATTGATAGTCAGCCTTGAATCTTGCTAAATAGGCAAACCCACTCACATACTTTGATCCAATGCCCGCAAGCAACTCCAAGGAAACTATTATCCAGATTTCAGGAATGGTGGTGGTGGTGGTAGTTTTGAAAAACCGTACATAACTGTACTCGGTGGGACATCTTCCCCTAATTCTCTCCGAAAGAATCCCAACTAAGAGGCAGCCACCATCTTGCATCCCAAAGGAAATCAACTTTGACTCTTCATTGGAAGGGCAAATATAGAAGCTGAAGCCCAACTACTTGGACCACCTAAGGAGAAAAGAAGGCCCTGATAATGAGAAAATGGAAGGCCAAAAAGAGAAGAGGGTGACCGAGGGAGAGATTTTATTTATTTATTTATTTTATTTATTTATTAGATTTATACCCCGCCTCTCTTCACCCCAAAGGGGAACTCGAGGCGGCTAACAGGGGAACTCGAGGCGGCAGATATTGGTATTGAAATAGTATTATTTCTTAATAGGAATGTAATATTTCAATTTATCTTCTGTGAATTCAGCCTGACAGCTACTTACTATTTATTTATTTATTTATTTATTAAATTTATACCCCGCCTTCTTCACCCCGAAGGGGAACTCGAGGCGGCTAACAATCATAATAAAAGCAGTCCTATACATAAAGATTATCAAAACACATTCATTCATCCAATCATACAACATTACTTCTCTGGGGAGAGGGTACAGGGAATCAGGTCCACGCTTGTTTACAAAGCCAGGTCTTGGCTTTGTAAACAAGCCAAGTAATTCTCGACTTACAACCACAAATTTTCATTGCTAAGTAAAACAGCTGTTAACTGAGTTTTGCCTCATTTCATGACTTTTCTTGCTGCACTTATTAAGTGAACACTTCATTAAGTTAGTAATATGGTTATTTTCTTAATGTTGAGTTTCGAACCAACTTTTGCACTCTCCTCCTTCACTCGCACTCATCAAGAGGCTCTTTAGTTCCTCTTCACTTTCTGCAATTAGAGTGGTGGTATCTGCATATCTGAAGTTGTTGATGTTTCTCCCTGCAATCTTAATTCCAATTTGTGATTCATCTAGCCCTGCCTGTCTCATAATGTGCTCTGCACATAAGTTAAATAGATAGATAAATAAACAAACAAATAAATGGAGTCACTGAAGCAGTCAGTGCGAGCTTAAATGGACTCCAGGTGGTGGTAGAGGACAGGAAGGCCTAGAGTAACATTGTCCATGAGGTTGCCACTTCGCAACAACAAAACATGGTTGGTATGAGAGTCTAACTTCCACATTGCCTTTGCTTGTCAGAAAGTCACAAAAGGCGATCACACATGACCCTAGGATGTTGTAACCGTCCTAAATACATGCCAGCTGCCAACCATCTAAATCTTGATCATGTGACCCCATGATTATTTCAAAGAGGAAAAATATTTGAATGGATAACTAGTCTATTTAATTCTACCCATACAAGTATCAAAGATTCTGTGGATGCTGCCTAGGGCCTGTCATTATAGTTTGTTATATTTTTATTGTTTGTATAACATATAGTAATACATTTGTTTGGCTTGAAAAATCTTGGGGTTCTGCTCAGACTGCAATATCTTCAAGGATATATGGGTGTGGTTTTGGTTGTACTCATCACAGAATCAGTCTAACCTGTTTATAAATTATAATCATGAAGCTGGAACTCATAAAATAGTCCTACCAGAAGATTTAGGTAACTTGAATGATAAGCAATCAGAAACAGTCCAATACATAATGGCAGGGTGTAAAATGCAGGCAAGAATAGCATACACTGACTGGCACAACCAAATAGCTGGTATTGTGTCAGGAACTGTTGCACAGTGTATGGATTAGAACCTCCAAAGTCCAGATGGGAGATTCCACAGAAGATTGTGGAGAATAAAATCCTATGAGATTTCCAGATCCAGACAAACAGTCAGATGCTGGTCAATCAACCAGACAAGGATTAGAAGATGGCTGTGGTGATAGATGTAACGTTTACCAAGTGACAGCAACATGACAGCAAGAAGGTATAGGACAGCAGTCACCAACCTTTTGGGCACCAGGAATGGGTTCCATGGGTTCCACCTCCTATACCCCTTGAAAAGATGCCTAGAGAGCGGTTGGAAATCCGAATCTGACCAAACACAGGTAAGAGGCCATATTCACTCTACCTTGTTGCAATAAAGGTGGCAAACTGTGTGCACTTTTTCACCTTTATTGCATCCGTGGATAATCGCCCAGCCGCCCTGTTTAGAGAGTGACCCATTCCCTTTTGAATTAAGGAGTGAGGGAAGATCCCTTGCACGGTAAGGCTGAGGAATTTGCTCAATATCTGCAGGATAAAATTGCTCAGATCTGGATAGGTTTGGACTCTGACTGGGCAGGGTCTGATGAGTTGATGAGGGCTGGTCTTTACCATGTTATCTCGGATGAGTTTGTGCCTGTGACTCCTGATGATCTGGACCGGACTGTGGGTAAACTGAACATCACCACTTGCTTCTTGGACCCGTGTCCCTCCTGGCTGGTTTCGGCCACCCGGGAGATTACGCGAGGCTGGCTCCAAGCAGTTATCAACACATCTTTGAGAGAGGGGTTTTTCCCTGCCGCCTTGAAGGAGGCGGTGATGAGGCCCCTCCTCAAGAAGCCTGCTTTGGACCTGGCTCTTCTTAATAATTACCGTCCAGTCTCCAACCTCCGCTTTATAGCGAAGATTGTTGAGAGCATGGTGGTGTGTCAACTCCCGCAATTCCTGGATGAAGCTGATTATCTCGACCCATTTCAGTCGGGTTTCAGGCCCGGTCACAGCATGGAAATGGCATTGGTCGTGCTGGTGGGTGATCTCTGGCATGCCCTGGTCAGGGATTATTCCTCTGTCCTCGTTCTACTTGACCTGTCAGCGGCTTTTGATACCATCGACCATAGTATCCTGCTGTGATGGCTGGAGGGGCTGTGAGTGGACAACATTTTGCAGTGGTTCTCCTCCTACCTCTCTGACCGATCGCAGTTTGTGTTGGCAGGGGGCAGAGGTCGACCCCTAGGCCTCTCCTTTGTGGAGGGCCTCAGGGATCAGTTCTCTCACTTCTCCTGTTCAACATTTATATGAAGCCACTGGGTGAGATCATCCAGGGGTTCGCGGTGCTGTATCATCAGTACACTGCTGTATCATCAGTACATCAGTACACTGATGATACCCAACTTTTCATCTCTACCCCGAACCACCCCAGTGATGCCCTTGATGTGATGTCCCGGTGCCTGGAGGCTGTACGAGTCTGGATGGGGGTGAACAGGTTTAGGCTCAATCCCGACAAGACCAAGTACCTGTGGATACCGGCATCTCGATTTGTCCAGTGTGTTCCATCACTGTTAATGGGGGAGAGGTGTTGACCCCCTCAGAGAGGGCTTGCAACTTGGGTGTCCTCCTGGCTTAATTTGGAAGATCATCTGACTGCCATGGCTAGGGGGGCCTTTGGCGAGGTTTGCCTGGTACACCAGTTGCATCCCTTTCTGGACCAAGATGCCCTAGTCATGGTCACCTCGCATTTGGACTACTGCAATGCTCTCTACATGGGGCTACCCTTGAAGAGCACCTGGAGACTGCAGCTGGTACAAAATGCTATCGCGCGGGTAGTCATGGGGGTACTTCGGTACTCTCATTTCACACCTGCACAGTTTGCATTGGCTTCCAGTTGTCTTCTGGGTAAAATTCAAGATGCTGGTAATGACCTTTAACAGAACCAGAGTATTTGCGAGACCACCTTCTACCACCAATAGCCTCCCACCCCCCCGGCTCAGTCCCACAGGGTTGGCCTCCTCAGGATGCCTTCGACCAGGCAGTGCTGGCTGGTGACCCCCAGGGGGAGAGTCTTCTCTGTGGGAGCATCCACCCTCTGGAATGGTCTGCCGCTGGAGTTTTGGATAATTCCCAACCTTCGATCCTTTCGCCATGCCTTGAAGACTTGGCTCTTCCAACAAGCCAGTCTGGGATGAGTTCATTGTCCATTTTAAATTATTTGAATTTAACTAAATTTTTAAATTTGTGTTCCCACTTTTAAATTATTTATTAGATTTAAATTTTTTAATAGAGCTTTAAAATTTTGTATTGTATGTTTTTAATGTTGTGAGCCACCCTGAGTCCTTAGGAAGAAGGGCAGCATATAAATCCAATTAAATAAATAAATAAATAAATAAATATAGGAGAGGCTGGAGAAGTATCACAGCCTGAAGGAGGAACTAGAGAGGATGTGAAAAGTAAAGGCCAAATTGGTGACTTCTAAGCAGGGAGAATAGTTTCAACAGATACCAGGAACAACATTGGAGCTTTCTATCTAAAACAGGCATGTCAAACTCAAGGCCCTCAGGCTGGATCCGGCCACTGGGGTGCTTAGATCTGGCCTATGGGACTGGGCTGGAAATAGCAAAGGACCGGCCCTTAGTGCCTCTGCCAGCAAAAATGGGGCGTGGGGGACTGTACCCCATTTTTCAGTCCGTTTTCAGCCTGGATTGCTTCCTGCAGCACCCTGCTGGCCAAAACAGAGTGCGGGGGACTGTGCATGTCCCCCGCAGCCCATTTTGGCCAGCAGGGTGCTGCAGGAGGCAAGATGCTCCAGAAGGCATCCATCCATACATTCTGTCTCCTCCCTGGTCCTTGTGGAGCCTATTACAATGCTGATCCAGCCTTCAAAGAAATCTAGTTTGACACCCCTGATCTAGAAGACAGAAAGTGTTAGGAACAGGTAAGATACTAAGTAGAACCCTAATACTCTCAGGTCTCAGGTAGAGGACCCAAGATTAAGAATGATACATGCCACCCAGAAGGGAAATTATACGTATGTATGTAGGAAGCAAGTAGGTATAAATATATAAGAAAATGAACCACTGTAATGTAATATATTTCTTCACAGTGGAGTGATCGGTATGCTTGCCCATGCACATGTTGCGTGGGTGGGTGTAATTCAAGGTTTCTCTATTTTGAAAGGAGACCTGGACTGGACAGATCTTTAGATAAAGGACACCTTGAAATATAAGATTATTTTTCTGATAGAGGAGCACACACCTAAAATATTGGATATTTGTTCTAGCAAGGCATTTATGAATTAGGCAAAATTATCTTCTGAACATTTCTGATGCTTCTAGAGCCAGAAATCTTATTGATTATTTTTCATCCCATGTAATCAAATTGGGCATATTATCTGTATTTAAATTGACACCAATTATATTAAAAGTAATATACTTTTTAATTTCTCATCTTGCATACGTTTTGCCAAGAAACTCAAAACTCAAGAGCCAAATATCTCAACTGAAAAAGGCTGCCCCTGATTTAAATAATGCCTCTTATATTACAGGAATATATCTTACTTAATAGTGCTAATGCTAAATAGAACACAATGCATGTTCTTTGAGAACAAAGAACTCCTAAATTAATCTCTCCTAAATTAATAACCCAGCTAGTCACATGACTATTTTCAAAACTGTAATCCAGCAGTCCTAGAAAGAAAGAACTACTGTATTGAACATGGATACTGGTAATTACAACAAAAGCTAATAAATTCCTACAAATATATGTCTCCTAGAAACAATCCATTTCAATTTCCATTAGCTTCTCAGTATGGCAGCACTCTTCAGTCTTTAGAATGAAAAAATAAACCCAAACCCCTATAATTCCAAAAGAACAAGCACCCACAATCTAAATATAGTCATTTTCCCTGAACTATTAAGTAGCAATGATGAAATACCATCTCCTTTATTATTTAAAAATATTTAAGAGCGATTTTTATTGCTTTGTTTTTAATATTTAATGCTAGCAGTTAAAGTTTTCAAGTTTAACCACAAATATGAGAGCTTCTGCCATTTCTACCACTATTCCCACCACTGCCACACCCATCTTGTAATTAATTATTGGCATGTTAGGGCGAGCTGGTAAAAATAATCTTTCATAAGTACAGGGATAGAAGTTTCAGAGAGGGAAAGCTGTTCACATGTTTTAGGATCAAAAAGGGTCATGTAGAAAAAAAACAAAAGGATCAAACATGTGCATTTAAAAGGAAAATGAACTGTTAATTATTCCTTCAAAAGCAGTAAGTGTAATTACAGGTTTGACCAATTGTCTACAGTAACTGTAGCATGTTTAGGGAGTAAAACTCTTTCAAAACTGTTTTTAGATTCATACCTTATTAACGAGGTTAAAAAATGCTACCTTCACCTATAATTTATGTATTATATAAGGATTATTTTTATTGATCTTCCCTTTGTTTTACTACATAGCTTTGTCCTTTTTTTCTTTATTTTTAATTAAGGAATTACTCCAATTTTACTTGGCTTTCAGTTAAAACCAATAGGTGTTTCCAGCAATATACTTATTATAGGCAATAGTTAAATGTTCTGAAAAATGAATGATCTTCTAGTAATGTCTCTTATTCTTAAAATTACTCTTCATAGAATATTATTTTCAAATAAATCTTTGATGAAAACTCACTTATAGCAGGAAAATGTTTCGTTCATGTGAACGGGAAACTGCCCATATACAAATTCCAAGTCAACCTAAAGTGAACTAACAATTCATCCAGTTGTGGTTCTTGAGAAGATAATCTTGAACAGAAACTTCCCATTTTCAAGGAGAAATCTAGAATTGCTTCAAAGTCCTAAACTTCATTTAAAGTCCTCCATGACATTGGGCTGGATTATTTGAGGAACTACCACTACCTGATTATATCTGCTCATCCCATCAGATCCAACAGAAGAAGCATGCTATGGGTCCTGTTTACTACATAGCTAATTGACAAGTCCCAGGAGTCAGACTTTTCTCCATGGCATCTATCTCATGGACGCATCCTGGCTCCCAAAGTAAGGTTAGCTCCAATCCCTGTTGATTTTCTGTAAATTCTTCAAAATTTGGTTATGCCAGGCCTGGTGGCCTAGGACCAGTCAGGTACTGAGGTGGCTCAATTGTTGTTAATATCTGTTATCCTTTCTTAGCTTTTTAAAAAATAATAATTGTTAATTGTTTTATAATTTTGTATGCCACCACAGTCACTTTTTCATGAGGTGGCATATACATTTGATTGATGGATGGATGGATAAACAGAACTGGAATGAAGGAATCAAAAAGAACCACAGGACGAAGTCAAATAAGTTGTTAAGCAATTGGTATGCTAAAACAGCCCCTCCCACAATCCCTGAACCACAGACTTATTGGTCCGTGGCTTGTTAGAGGAACCAGGTCGTACAAGTGTGGGCGAGCAAGTGAAGCTTCATCTGCACAGGTGCAGGATCTAGATTGTGCTTGAAACCATTCTGCCTTGATCCATGGAAAATTTTTCATCCATGAACCCGTCCCTGATTTTCAGAAAGTTTGAGGACCATTGTGCTAAAGGATGTCAAAGGATGGTAACTGATAAAAAATATCAAGCAGAGGGAAAGTGTGTATTGAAATCCCGCATCATAAGAACTGACTTCTTTTGTTGCCATCTTCTAATACTAGAAGTTCTTGTAAATGAGAAATGTTGGATGTTGATAAACATCCAGTATGGATAAACATCCATTACCTCTAGTATTAGAAGACGGCAACAAAAGAAGTCAGTTTATATAAAAAATAAACAGTAGAAGATTAAAATGAAATATAAACAAAACTAAAATAATCAGAAGTATTGCAACTAGTCTTAGAATTGATGTGAATGCATTAAGTGGTAGATTGCTTTGGTCTTTTAGGATTAACTATCAACAATAAAGGAACTTGCAGTCAGGATAAATGTCTCAGACTAGAACTTGGTAAGGTGGCAATGAAGGCCTTAGAAAAGATATTTGGATGCTTACAAAGACTAGAGCCAAGGTTGTGGAAAGATAAACAGAGATAGACAAAGCATCTAATAAAGGGACTAAATGAAGAATAAGTCAGCCCCTTGTTTGAATTTTGCCTCTACCTTACGTCATTAGGTTTCCTTAGATATGACACTCCATTTCTAACATTATGAATAATAATGACTTATGGTACCACTGCTGCTATATACTACCCATGGAATGTTTTGAACGCATAAACTGCAAAACAAATTCTACATACAATTATAAAGTAGGTGACTGCATCATGGTCTTTTTTTTGCAATTTCTTCCTGTCATTCAGCAGATGGACACATTTCTATCTCAGGTAAGCCATGTCTGAATTGAAAAAAATCTAGATGATCGTACATGACAAAGTCCATTGGAGTTGGGTGGCCATTTAATTCAAATGGCAGTTGTTTTCATTGTCTCCATAGTGTTTGGAGTTTTGCAGCCAAGATATATTCAAAGTATACTTCCCCCCCCTAAGCCAAGGGAGTTGTATACTCTCAAAGGAAACAAGACAAAAGTACATTTGGTTTTACTACACTGTGTTAAATTTAATTAAACACAGTTATTATGATTGCTGAATATTATATATTGAATATAATACTGTATATTATATACTAAATATTTCCCCTTCTTTTGTTTCAAAAATGACAACTTGTGCAATTGCTACAGATCTGAACACCCGGTAGCATTCAGCACTTGCTCTAAATCCATGATGAAAACCACTCCCTTCCTCCACTTTTCCCCCCACAAGAACAGATATAGAAAGATTGTAGCTAATTGTGACAAAAGATAACATTCACATATCCTTCATAGATATGTAAAAGCAGATTTTTCAGGCAGTTAGCCTCTTTGTCAAACCAGATCCGCTGAACCTTCTTTCCTTGAATACATATCAAATGTTAAGAAATTCTTTTATACACTGGTCATCTTATAGAGAAAATATTAAGAAATCTAAATATTTCTGCCTAAAAGTATGTTCCTTTGCATGAATGATAAACTTGTCTGGGATAATGAGGAAGAAGTAAAACTGGTTATTAAATATCTCTTTGTGTGATTAGATTTCACTGTCTTCATACTTTTGATGATTGTGGCACTCCATTTAAGTTGCTTTGTTCCTTTTATTCAGATTTGTTTTCACAACAGCATGAAAGCATTTGCTGATAAACAGCCAAGATGCCTTTCAGAAGATCTTGCTTGCTGAATATTGTAATAAAAAGCTAATCCAGACAGAGTTTAATCCAGGGCAATTCTTCCTATCACATCCAGTCAGCAGTGGCACCAATCTCCTTTTATCTTTTTGTTTTCAGATGCAGTCCTATCATCTTAAAATTCTGCTTTCCGTTGTGTTGGCGAAGTTTCACAAAGCATGTCAAACACTGAATTCTTGCTCAATCGCGTTAAGCATTTGAAATGAAACATATCTAGAAAAACAGCTTTCTGCAAAATAGATGAAAGTAGCCCATGCTGAATGGGAAGCCTAGAAATGACAGTGCCAGACTGAAAGGAAGTACCAGATTGAGTAAGACTGGAATAACAATAATTTTTTAAAAAATCACAGAAGCTAAGTTAAGCAATATTTTTTACAGTTTTGCCTTGTTAAAATAATTCCAGGTGGCTTCCTGGTGTATTGTAGCTCAAGTTCTCCACATTTTGTAAATGTTTAATACTCTTCATTCAGTGACTACCTTGCTATTTCATTCTCCTTGAGGAAAATTTATACTACAATAAAAATATTTAAAACAATTTAACTGGTAAAAAGATTAATTCTATCATTTAAATAGTAAATATCAGTGGTTTCAGTGACGATAGTTCAACTATATCCACCTACACATAAATTGGTTCTGCTTCAGAGGCACTGATTTCATAAAATTATCCTCTATTGGTTTTTCCATGATTAGTCAAATAAGCTCTACAATGGGCTGCATTGATACATGTGCTAAGGCATAATTGTGATTTACAAACCACCGTAGTTGCATTCATGCAATACTCTTTAAGATAAGCCCAACAAACCACATTTCTTGTTAAGGCAATGTGTGAATTCAGCAATATGGTTTGGCATCACAATCCAAATTTCATCCAAACTGAAGACAAAAAGACTCCTGATGAATCAGAAAATAATCATGTGGTTAGGAAAATTCAAAGAAAGGAGGGAAGATAAGAAGAAAAGGATGAGTCAGGGTATGGACTAAATAGATACAACATGATTAGTCCCATGCCAAAGTCATAAATATAATGCTCCTGAAACTGGGAGATAATCCAGAAATACTGTTATGAGGTTTCTCCCTCCCAGCCCTTATGCCAGGCAAGTTCAGGTTCACACATATACAACACTTAACTTTTTCTAAGGCGCTGTCTTTGTAACACAAGCAAAAGCCAGCTTTCCCTCACCCGTCCCTTTCCAAGAAAAAGAAGCTTTGTTCTATTGTGAGGTTGCAGGCAGGCATATATAAGAGGTGGGGGAGGGACAGTTATCAGCTTCTGCTGGAGAGCTAGCATGAATAAAAGGATTTCTAGGTAACAATGAAATCAAAAGGGAATTTGATTTCAAGGGCAGTCTCTTCTCTACAGAAATAGGAAAGGTTGTATAGCAATATTAAATATGATTTTTATTTTGCATGTCTTACATTTAATATTTTGCCTCTATATTTATTATCCAGCTGTATAATTTTATTTTTGCAACTAAGATCCCACCACCTTCCTGTGTGCATCTTGCTCCCTTCCTCCCCATCTTTGACAATTTTAAACTAACTTTAGTGTTACTATTTATTGTTTTAATGTTTTACGTTGTTATTTTATTGATTGTAAGCCACCTAGAGTCGCCTCTAGGCAAGATGGGCAACATAAAAGTTTAATAAACAAACACACCTAGACCTCTGTGCAACAGAAATGCATCTAAACTGGAGTAGACCAACATTATCTTGTGCTTTACCAGAACTTTATATTTCTCTCCATTCACCCCTCCCCTTTGGGGGTTCTTTGCAGATGCTGTCTGTGATTTGATTAACTTTGTATTTTAATCTCCTTTGCTTCTGAATGTTTTGCTTGTGAATAATTTAAAGCCAAAAAACATGATTCATGTTTTCTTTTCCTTTTTTTAAAGTTTTATTTTATTTTTCCCTTGTGAAATTGATCTATTGCTAGACAAAGGAGAGGGAGAGATTTCTCTGGCCACATACATCAGTGTTACAAGTCAAGAATGGTTATAGATTCATTTTTGTCCTCCCCCCTTTTAAATTATCACAAAATCACACAGAACCTGAGGGCCCCCTCTTTCTCACATGCTGCTGAGAAAGACACCACATGTGGCATCTCCTGGAAGACAGAAAATAATAATAGTAACTACCAAGATACAACAACAAAGCAAGAAGCAGAGCCGTGTGGTATAGACTTAAAATATTTGGGGGCAGGAAGTTTGAACACTCAACCTTATATCCTATAGGTTCAGAGACGCTACTGCAATAGTACAAGATTTTCTGGTAGCTTTTTCCTCTTACTTTGGGATATTATATATATAAATGTATGTATGTATGTATGTATGTATGTATGTATGTATGTATGTATGTATGTATGTATGTATGTATGTATATTAGAATTTGTCAAACCAAAACAAGAACAAGAATAAAAGAATAAAAATACAATGACAGGGACAACAGGCATGTCAGTGCACTTATGCACGCCCCCTCTACTAACCACTTCAGTATGATGTAAGGTCCACGGAAGTCAATTTGTGATTGAAACTGTGAAAATTTGTACCTGGAACAAGTGAATCAGGTAGAGCATTCCAGACCTTGACAACTCTATTACAGAATTCATATTTTTACAGTCAACTTTAGAATGATTTACATTGAGTTTAAAGTGGATATTAGCGTGCATATTATTGCGATTAAAACAAAAAAAAGTCATTTACAGGTAAAACATAACTACGTATAATTTTGTATGTAATACCTATGCAAGATATCCAAACAGAGAATTTCAAGCCTAGTAGCATAGGGATTTCTATTGTGTACAGAAGACTGTAAGACTTTTCTCATAAAATACTTCTGCACCCACTCAATTGTACTGATGTCAGATATATGGTGGGGATTCCAAACAATACTCTAAGATTGGTCTAGCATAGATTTTATAAGCTCTAATTATCAATACAATGTTTTCAGAAAAAAAAAACTGTGCAAAATTAAATTTACAACTCTTAATGCTTTTTAGCAACGCTGTTACAGTGAACTTTGGCGCATAGGTCGTCAGAGAGAAGTACATCTAGGTCCTTGACAAAGTGAGGGTCATCAGCTCATTCAATGCCACCTAATTTACACTTGACATTCTGATTGCGTCTACATTATGCAAGACAGATTTATATTTTATATTTAAATATATGATTTAAATCTATTGAAATCTATTGAAATCATATATTTCCATGTGCTTACAACCTGAGAATAATTAAAAACTGTTTTACCAATTAACTTGATTGCAATAAATAAATAAATAAATTCAAGAGCACTAGCATGTCTATCCCTCTATATGTTCACTAATTAGTTCTTGACAATTATTTCCAGCTATGTGAGGAATAACATAAATGAACATTTGCTGATGATGCACTTTTCAAATTCAATTCATCAAAGAAGGTACACACAGCTTTTAATATTCCGCAAGACAATACAGTAAGGGCTCAAGTTACAAAATGTGTACCAGGACACAAATCTACACAACATATATGTGCTTCTGACACCATGATCTATGTGAAAAATTGGGAGCTTGTCATGATAGACATTTTGTCATTTTAGCACCGTGTCTACCTGCAGATCTCTATGCAAAGACAAATTCAAAATATAAATCCCACTGCTTGAAAGGGGAAACTGAACATTTGATCCACTGCCTGCCCCTTACTGTTATGGCCCCGATCCTTGAGCCTGCTTCACAGCTGCCAGAGGACTCAGAAGATGAGGGCACGGTCTCCCTCCCCAGGACCCTTTTTCCTGGCAGTGCCTCAGCCTCTGTCAGAGGAGCAACATGAACAACAGGAGAGCAGCCAGGAGAGTAGTGGGGAGGAGATTTGGCTTGATCCAAGGCAGCGCAGCAGGGACAGCCG
>JANHGC010008483.1:192022-218401 GCA_027560395.1 Boaedon fuliginosus
CTGAGTCGATCGCGTGCAGCGCGCTTTTGACAGCCGTTCGGAAAGCGCGCCCACGAAGCGGGTAACCAGCGAACCGGGAGAAACCCATCTCTGCATAAGCTCCAATCCTTTCATATGTGCACACAACATTAGGACACATGTACAAAAGGGGTGGAGCTTCTATCATGACCATGATGTTCTCATTTTCACCCTTGACCTCTCTGCAGATGCCTTTTATCCTAAGTATTTGAGATCTTTGTTTTCATTAAAGCTATAGCTGTACTTCTATCTGCAGATAGAAACTTGACATCTGTACTCCAAACAGTGAAAGACAAGACAAAGCATGCAATGTTAGTTGTATGGCAAAATGAATGTTTTCCTCCCCAATGTTTGTTAAACTTGTGAAGTGAGACACTCTATAGAAGAGTGTGATTGCATTCCAAAGAATTTGTTTCCACTTGGGAAGAAAATATCTGTTCCCTAACATTTTCTTTGTTTTATATCCCTCCTAAAAAAACCAAAGTGTGAAACATTGCAATATTTTAAATATCTTCTTAGTCATATAAAGAGTTCAGATTTATATGTATGTGTTAAACTGTTTCTTGCATCAAATGAGTAGCTAACAAAATGCAAAGCAGTCATAGATCTTTAGAAAGTTATACTATTTTGTAAAAGTTGAGATATCATGTGAATAATTTAATTCTAACACTGTGGGTTTTATATACCATTGCTTCCTTATGTCATATGCTGTAGATAAATTGCTGTTGTATAATTAAGCTGCATATTTCTGTCTAATCCACATAGAGACAGATTATCCACATTTCCATTTCACTTCACAGAGTTTGTATCAATTTTGCACACAGAGAATGTTAATGAGATGCTGAAAAGTAATCAGATGCTACAGGATAATATACATTTACCTTTTTGTTTCAGAGCTATATGTTCATAGATGGTCCCTACAGTGGAATCTTAATTCCAATTTCATATATAGTTGTCACCACAATCAGCATCCCGTGTGAACAGAAATAACCCAGAGAGACAGAAGATTGGCTATAACATTTGTACATTGTCAGCAATATTCTTCTGAATTGCAGAAAGGTCAGAGAAATTATTTTTATTTGAAGTATTACTTGATACTATTACATTTTATTGTTCCTAGGTTGGGAATTAAAATGAGCACTAGAACGAAACAGTAGCAGAATTGCCTCTGTAAAGAATGCTATGTTGAATATAGGTTTAATAATGATAATGATGATAATGATGTCTTTATTATTTTATAATTTTAAAATGTTCAGATGACTGAGTTTGTTTAATGAATAAAGGACAGATCATCACCATCATCATAATCAAATAATATGGTTATCAATGTGGCTCCTGTGGCTTTTATCTTTTTCTATCAGATCCGCCAACCTATAGAAAACCAAAGTAGTATTATTCAACCAGTCCTTCTGTTGTTAATGCTCCTTTTGCAACATAAACTTAACCACTATATCATGCATAAATATTTCTACTGAAATGGGAAGCATATTTCAACTCCCACTGATTTCATATTTTTTGTACTTTTGAATAGAACTGTGTTTAAACATAGTTTACATGTGGAATATATGAGTCTGACCCTGGGAAAACCACCTTCATGATCATGGTTTCTCCAGATAAGTGTTTCTGTCTGACCTGGAGACTGACATATCTTTCCAGGTTGCCTCCTTTTGTGCCATCATTTGTTCCAGCTGTCCTACCTACAACTGAAATTTACCAAAACTTTTGGTGATTGCCCCTACTATATATTTTATTAAACTAATTCATATAGCTGCCCATCTCACAAACAAGCAACCTCACAGGATCTGTACTACAGTAACTAGAATAATGTATTTTATGCAATACTATTGCATTTTATTAATAATTTCAAAATATGTATTTTCTTGTTCTGCGTTTTGGCACGAAGACTGTAGTAAAGATTTTTTGTATTATTTTTTATCATATGAACACAGCCTGAAGTGTGAACACAATTCACACAAATCACTGATGTAACACAATCAGTAATTGCCCAGATTCATATAACATTGCAAACTATTATTTGCTGTAAAGCACTACCAGAAGTTTCTATTTCTTTCCTTGAACAAATAGGAACAATGAAGCATATGAAGAATCATGAAGGCATCAGGCTTCTTATACTTACTCTTTTATAATAGCAAATCAAATCCTGTCATAGCAATTTTTGGAATCCATTCTTACAGTCAATAAAATAGTGGATTTTTTCAGTATATGAATTTGGCACACTTCTGTGTGCTTATATCATCTCTTATAAAAAATCTTATATACTTATTTACTGTATATAAACACATTTATGGATGGCAACTGTAACAAAAGGCTCTAATTTGGCAAAAGCCCCTTTAATGCCAATATGAAAAATTAAGGGGCATGTTTGAAGTAACAAGAGTAAGGCTTGAAAAGTGTATAAAGAATAAAATAGACTAAACAAAATATGGGTAAACAACAACAAATTGACAGTCATGTCAAGAAATGCATTACTTATCAACCAAAATGCAATGTAAGACCTATACGAAATACCATGTTCCTTTAACTAGTTTTGGACAAGAAAATGGCACCAATTAGATTGCAGTATAAAACTAGTCAGAATCAGGAAGTTCTAGAAAGAAACAATAGGATGTATTTGCCAGTACATACCAACAGTATAGAATGGGAAAATATAATAAATGAAAAGGGAAAGTAAAATAAAGTGTGTTTCAAATAAATCTGGGAAAAGGGCTGGCAAAATGTCATAAAATTGTGAAGTATTAATGTGGCCTGGGTAATTCAAACCATCAAAGAGAAGTGAGCATGCTATTTTCTTAAGCATGCAACAATCTAATTTAGCATATGTATCAGTGGATTGGCATGAAGTTAAAACTTGCCATGGCCATGTGTGTGTGTGTGTAAGTATGTTAAGTCTTTGGTTATTTGGGTTTTCTCTCATGTAAAATTGGAAGTATCTTGGCAATGGTCCGATGAGGTCACACTCATCATCTTCAAGCTAGTGCTTTCAGCTTCATGATTCTGAGGGCAATGTGTGATCATAGCTGTCTTCTTTCCATCTTTCTCGATGGTTTCTCTGATGAGAAAAATGCCCCCACAGCATGCATAAATGAGATGACACCTCCCACCTACCAGCCATTTGGAAACCAGCGCTCATAGGCAGATGAATCCAGACTAAGAAAACCAACAACAGACCAACACCGCAAACAAACACGTGATGCAACCAACCCCACCAGAAGTCACCCACCCAAACAAACTCACATCCACAATGAGGATGTGGCGCGACCATGAACCCGAAGCCAAACAGAGCAACATCACTAGCCAAATCTAAACAATACACTACCTACCAATAAAAACACGACCAATCACCACCCAAACCACCAATACAAACCACCGCCCAATCAGGACACACCAACACTGGCATTTAAGGAAAGAAGACAGCTACGATCACGCATTGAAGCACAAAGCCGAAAGCACCAGCCTGAAAATGATGAGTGTGATCTCGTCGAAACGTTGCCAAGATACTTCCAATTTTACGTGGGAGAAAACCCGAATAACCAAAGACTTACATACAAACACCCATGAAAACCTCAGAAAACAAATATATATATACAGCACAGACATATTCTCAAGGTTTTATATCATCATAGTTAAAAATTACAAGGTGCTCCCAGAAACATGCAACAGCTTCTCTATTATTTTCTGAAAATGTATTATTCTGACTGAATCACTGTAGTGGAATGACTTTGGTGAAATTGGGTGGGGGGAGATGCTGCCTGGTAAACAATCAGACAAGAGAGGCAAGAGCTCCCAGTAGTTTCACAGTAAAAGAAGAAACTTAGAAAGGGCCCTAAAGGATCAAGCACATAAAAGTGGCAGTGAGAAGTTTGTGCTTTCAGACTTGCGAGATTTTGTTATTGTACCCTTACAAATAAAGTAGATTTTGCTCATCTAGTCAAGTGTTTCCTGTCTGGTTTACTCAGGAGGGCTGACAATCACAGACGTGCTCTGAATGTATTGTTGAAGCTGTAATAATGCTTACAAAGAAGTTTATTGTTACTTTAACAAATTAGTTATCTTCTGTTCTTCCAGTTACCACACACATACCAAAAATATTTGTCAGCAGATCTCTAGTGAGGCCACCCTAGAACTCTAAACAAGATGACAAAGACAAATTATAAATCAGGAGATGGGGAGCGAGATGTAGCTTCAATCTCATCTCTGATTTAAATATATTTCACTGTCATTAATTTTAATATTACTTAAGCATATAATTACATGTACATAACACTGCACTTGTTGGATTAGTTCACTAGCATCCATAGTCTTTATACAGAATATTAATATACAGAAGGTATAGCAAAGACAGCACAGTAATGAATGGAAAAACAGAGAAACCAGTAAAAATTCAACCACACATTGTGCCATAAAAACAGATTTGGCTTTGAACCAAGAAATCCATTGTTTAACTCTCCCCCTATAGTGCAGAATGTTCTTTTAATGAGGGCAGCCTTCTACACTGCACAGGGAGGAAGTTGAAGGGAAGGTCTGAAAGGGAAAAACCAATGAACTTACATTTTATACTATTGCATTCCTGCATGAATGAATATACCAATTGAGACATAAGTCACATCCCTTTAGAAACACCCACACCAACACCCACAGAGGTGTGTTATTGTTTTGAGGTTTTCAATGTAGCAAAACAGCATGCAGTCAGATCAAAGCTGGGCAAATAGAATATATCTTAGAGTCAAACTAGATTTTAGTACTTGCTCTCCACATAGATAGCTAGTCAATCTTAATAATACTCACAAGGACCTTTGGAAAATAAAACAAATGACAAACTGAAGACAACTTCAGGTTTTTTTTTTTAAGTTGACAAAGCAGAATTTATTTTGTATAAAACATTCAACTAAAAAGATAGTTGGGCATTCAAATTCATAATACATTAATATAATTTCAATTTTCAATTTTTGTTTCAGAAATTATCTATTTTTTAAATGTTTTCAGTTTTTGTCATTATGTGGGTGTTTTAATGCTATATTTAGTTTATATCCTGGTTTATCTTGTCACCTGATTATTTTATGAAATAAATTTTATCTACCTTTCTAGAGATAAGAAACAGTGGACTGGCACAAGGTCACCCTGCTGGCTTTTATGCTTAAGAGAGGCATTTCTCACTCTAGCACCTTAATCAAAAATATTAGTATATTTTTTTATTATATTGTATGATTTTCTAATTGAGTATTGTAATAGTGTAGATATTTAAACTTGGATTTTCCAAATCTTAATTTAATAATTAAATATATCACATTGGTTCCAGTTTTTTATGTATTGCTTTCCTAGGCAAAATATTTTATATTATATTACAGGACTATATTAAGGTTCTAACCAAAATAACCAAAATTGTCATTAAATCTTTTTTCTGGATGAAAACCTGTTCTGAGCAATTTTGGGGACCCCTCTATTTTTCAAATGATTATGTCTCATAATTGCAAATGGGAATCTGGAAATCTGATGGCAAAAATGGAAGAAAATTTAGCACATCTGCTTCTCTAATTGTAAAGTTATAACAAGAATAATATTCAAAGATAAATTCAACTTTCATACACTGCTACATAATATAGTTATGACAAAGTCCAGTGTTAAATGAAACTTCCATTAAATCTCGATTAACTGATTATGGCAATAATTTGCAAACATTTAGCTACATTTTAGCCCCATTTGTTTACATTTAGTTCATGATCTTTTTGGAATATGTTCCTTCCATTGTTTTTTTGTTGCCCTCAAGTCAGTGTTGATTCTTGGAGATTGCCTGGCCAAGTCCCTGCAGTGTTCTTGGCAAGATACCAGATGTAGTTTGCCAGAATCTGCTTCCTAGGGGTATGAGAGAATGACTGGCCCAGGATACCCAACGGTCTCCTTGTTTCTAGCCTGGTGCCTTATAGGCTCCCCAAAATTACCCATAATATATCAGGAAGCAAATGGACACAACATAAGTTGAACCTTTTACAAAACGGGAATCCCTAGAATTCAAATATTTCTTCCAGCTGTCTCTTACATAATTTTCCAAACAGCTACAGATCAACTCCAACAGCTTTTCAAAAAGTCTTCAGGCTCTAGCGAAATAAAACTCAGCAAAAATCAAATCCTTTCCATTCCTTCGAAGGGAACCACCAAGAAAAGGACATTTAAGATTCCAGCTGTAGTCTAATTAAAATAGTTCAAGAAAATAAGCATTTTCAATTCATTTTACCATGGTTATTGAAACCCAGAAATTTTGACCAAACTGTGATCATAGTTTAAAGTATTATATTTATTTCTAGTATGTAAATGAGAGACATAATTAAAAAGTTAACAAAATTCCTAAGAAAATTCAGAAACACTAGAAACCTATCTATGCCATTCTCTCTTTATGACTACTGGTTCTATGTATGTTACCTCAATAGAAATAGCAATAGCAATAGCACATAGACTTATATACTGCCTCATAGTGCTTTCCAGCACTCTCTGCACAGTTTACAATGACAGCATGTTGTCCCCAACAATCTGGGTCTTCATTTCACCGAATTCGGAAGGCTGGAAGGCTGAGTCAACTGAGCCTGTCCGGATCAAATTTCTGCTGTGGGCAGAATTAGCCTGCAATACTGCATTCTAACCATTGCACCACCAGGATGGTGCAATGGAATGACCATGAAGGGGTAATCATAGTTTGTTTATTAAATAAATTATTTATTTAATATATTTATTTATTTAATATACTTAATATACTTATTTATTTAATTAATTATTTATTTTATTAGATTTATATCCCGCCTCTCTTCCCAAGTCAAGGGGAACTCGAGGCGGCTAACAACATTTTAAAATACAAAGTGTGCAGCACTCTGGGTATGAAGATCAGGACTGGTTTAAATAGACCTATGTCTGTTTCTGTGGTCTACAAATAATATTTTACTTTCAAGTACAAAGCACTTCACAGGACTGTTAATCATATCAATGTACATATGTCAGCTACATTTAGAATAATTCCAGTTCATAGGGAAAACTTTCTTCATGCTGCCTTCAATTTGTAAATATTACACCTGAGTTCACACAAACATTAAACCTAGGTTTACAAAACACAAACGCTATATATAGCCACCTCGAGTTCCCCCTGACCAGGGAAGTGAGGAAGGGTATAAATATCTAATAAAATAAAATAAATAAATAAATAAATAAAATATTCTCATTCTCATCCCTACACCAAGAAATAAACCCTGCTATTGCTAACTGTGAGAAGGTATTCACAAAAAATGCTAAAATGATGTTCAATAATAAAAACTCCAAATTAACTGTAACCTACATTATTAGATAGTATTAACAGTTCCCATAGATTGGGTTAGAGATAGAATGTGCAGAAAAATTTGCTAGGGTCACAGATCACTCAAAGCACTGAATGAGCTCAGAAATAAAACATCAGATTGACTATGTTGCACAGCAATGAGGAACATGAGCCAAATATGGTAAAGCAAGGATATCAGCCTATCAACCAAAATGCAAGTTAGTTTGCTCTATTGTATTCCCTGTAGCTACATACTGTTGTGAAAGTTGAACTTAAAAAAGCAAGACAAGGCAGAAAGAAAATCGACCTGTTTGAATTGTGGTGCTGGACAAGGTTCCTGTGTATTTCTTGGACAGCAAAGGTGACTAACAAGCAAGTACTGGAGTGCATAACATCAGACATATCACTGGAAGGCAAAATCATAAAACTTCTTTTGACCATGTCATGCAAGAGAATTTACTGGAGAAAGCAATTATGGTTGGAAGAATTAGCGGGAAAGGGAAAAGGAAACCGGGCCACCAAAGAACACAATGGCTGGACACCATCTAAGCCGGAGCATAGAACACCTCAAAGTAGTGCAAAATTGGAAAATGTGGAGACTTGGCCCACAGAATTGCCAAGAGTCAGACATGTCTGAATGGATAACATCATCATCATAAATTTTGTCACCTTTTCTCGAAGCTGATAGCTATTGAAGGACTCCCCAGCTGGAAAGAAAACATCTAAAGTATCAATAATGCAGGGTTCTTTTTGTTTATGAATATACATATGGTAAAACATCATTTTAATGGATTAACTGGGAGAAGGTATCCATCACCATATTGTCCATTGAATCAGAATTATGCAAATGCAATACCATGGGTATTTGTCATCTGCACAATGCTGTCATTTGACTCCACCACCTTTTTACTATGAACAATGACGAAGTCATTGATCCATAAAAAAATAGGCACAAATTCCAGGACCACAGCAATAGAGATAGTGTTTGCCTCACTATTGTTTAAATATAACTTTCAAATTTAAAAATTAATATTACATATTGAAACAGAAAAACGGCAGGAAGTATAACGGAACAATGATGAAAGCTTTAAAATATTCTCAAAGCAAAGGAAAAAACTAATTAAATTATATTGAAGCATCCTATTTTAAAACAATAGGCTTCTTAATAGTTTTGCAAAAATCGTTAATGATGAAACAAAATTGGCATTTTTGGAAGGAGATTTGAGACCTCAGTTGAAAGCTGTTCTCCACGATCACTGACAAAGATATTTTTCATTTACTGGTACTTATCCCTTCTAATAAAAATACCCTATACTGAACCTGGGATCTCTGTGGGCAAAGGAAATCTTTTTGTTACCACTGTTCCCAGCAATCATAAAGCTATATTACAAGACTTTGGACTCATAGCCCGGGAAACTACCGTAGTAATCCAAAGTGTTTATTTTAAATTTCCTACATTTCATGAAGCCTGTCTTCTGTCAACTCTTATCTAGATAAGATGTTGTTCACATCCTATTTCTATCCTAGTGAAGTTAACAACAGGGCAAGAGCGGTGTTGCCTAGGGCTACAGAGTCAATGGTTATAAAGGCTTTTGTTGGCACTGGGACATGTTTCAGACTGCATAATTACTGTTCTTAAGCTTTCTCATGTGCCGAGATTATTAATTAACACATCTTTCAAATGTAAACAAATGAAATGCTTAACTTGAAAGTCTGGTTTCTAGGCAGGTAAAAGGACTGAATGAAGATTTTTCACAAAAAGATGCAGACCCAGGTAATTGCTGTGGAACAGAATAACAGAACTTGTGGGGTTGATAGAATGTGGAGTAATAAACTTCCATATACATATTGAAAAATTAAAGGAAAATCTTCAAATAACCTCATAGACATGAACAGAAAAAAACTTTAATTTTTAATACTAATCATATACCATTGTGATATTATGAATGAATGAATAGATGTTTATTAGAGCATTTTACTAATAATTTGATATTAAAATAAATTTAAAATTTATAAAATTATCAATTTGCATAGATATTTAAATATATGCAGGTAGCCCTTAACTTTCCGTTGCTAAGCACGTCAGTTGCCAAGGGAGTTTTGTGCCATTTTATTATCTTTCTTGCCACAGTTATTAAGTGAAATCTCTTAGTTGTTCACTGCAGTTGTTAAGTTAGTTGCCTAGTTGTTCAGTGAAGCTGGCTTCCTTTGTTAGAACAAAGGTGATCACACGACACTGAGACACTGCAACTATCAATACATGCCAGTTGGCAAGTGGCCAAATTTTGATCATGTGACTTATGGGGATCGTGTGAAAACTGGTTATGTCACTTTTTTCAGTGCCACTGTAACTTTGAACACTAAATGAATGGTTGTAAGTTGAGAACTCCTGTAAAATGTCCATAGTCTCTCTTTCATTATGCACATAACAAATTCTGGGAGTTTAGAATTATCCAATGGCACCAAGACTAAGGAGACATTTGATTACATAGTTTAGTTACTTGTAACCAATATGACAGGGTAACTTAATAAGCATGTGAATCTACCTAGTAGTGATTGAATAAATTGTCCCTTTTTAACACTAGCCCCCCCTTGTATCTATTAACACTAATCAGGATTCATACAAATAATTGACCATCTTCATATATTCCACAAAAGCATTTGAACTGTTTTAGTTTGACTTTGCTTATATACAGACATGTCCACCATGTTGTTTAATTTTGCGGTAAACAACGTCATGCAAAATATAAGGAAGATGTAAAAGATATCAAGTCAAAATTTTAAGGCCTGAGAAAAGAAAAAAAGAAAACGAAGCTAAATCTATTTTTCACTAATATAATTAACATTAGCTAACCTTTATTCTTGAAACTTAACTTTGCTTCCATTAAGTTCATAAGTTGTTTCATACACCGTATGTTATTTTTTACATTTGCATAACAAACACAGTGCTATGGACAGCATGTTATGCAGTCCCATTCTATTTGGACAGTTCAGATTGAATGAATTATGTGAATCATGGTTAACAAATGAGCTATAAAAGAAAAATTATATTGTGGGCCATCATAGACAAGGTTTCTTGTATCATAAGAAATAATCGTAACTCTCTTTTTAATGGGCAATGGTTTTACATACTTGAAAATGTTCCTACCCCTCTTAAACAAAAAGGATTTTTTTTCAACTCAAGAAAGCTATGCTTTGTTTCAGACAGCAGGAGAATTGGGATTTTTTCCAGGAACTGTTTAATATCTTAAGAGTAATTTTACCCTCAAGTGTGCCAAGAAAATTGTTATTTAAAGGTTTGGTGAGCTTTCTTGTGGTGTCATTCTTAAAAGCATTTGACTTTAGTTGAATTTAATTTTCAGATTTTAAAAAGAGAATTAAAAAAAACCAGAAACTGAATTGTAAAAATTCTATATTAGTATTAATGTTATTGTTAAAAGGGAAAAAACGTTCTTTGTGCATCTCAAAACGCATAACCCAAATTCTGCACAAAAAGTTGTAAAAGGCTTTCTTCTTTAAACATAAACATCATAGATATGCATTTAAAAAATAATGAGCTTTCAAAAATACTATATGCAGAATTTTTTTATTTTAACTATATTCTTAACCATTTGGCTTGTAAAAGAAGTTGCAATGGAATCAGTTATCACAAGAGGGCAGACAGGAGAAAGAAAAATAGATCCCCCCCCCACCTCTTTGTTTTAAATCCTCGACTTTCAACAAGTAACACCGTATAATTAGGTAAATATTATCCAGATGGTTGGTCTTCGGCACTTTATATTACACCAGTCAACAAAATCCTAAATTAAATTTCAGCAGAAAAAGACATGCAATAAGATCTGGCACTTGCATTTTAAATCCTAAAGCAGAAAAAAAAACCACATTATAAATAAATTCTTGATTTTAAATTACTATTACCTCAAGCCATTTTAGAATAGTTATGAACTTAGGAAAATATTGCTGAAAGCATAATACGACTCCCTACTTCCTTCTTAAATTAATCTTAATTTAAGATTGAGATACAGCAAAACCCATTCAAGTCGATTCATGCAAGAGGAGTTTCAAAGAGTACTAGAACTGCAACTTCTATTTCCCTGAGGAAGCAACATAATTGACAGTTCAAATCTATATATATTTACTCAGAAGTAGATCTCACTGAATTTAATTAGGCCTACTGCAAAATAATTACTTATATGAAAGTAAAGTTAAAAGTTGTCCACCTGGGGTGATGTAAAGCTCCATCTTTCCTTGACTGATACTGTAAGGTGCCTTCATATCTGAGGGGTCTTTACTTTCTGTTCAGGGATGAGGTCACTTTACTTATTTTGCATACTGCTTAGCAGATAAATGTCCTTGGTGAAACTAACACATATTGATTTATCACATATAAAGTACATTCTTTTTAAGGTTTACAATCCTTTCCTTAATGCTATTTATCATCATCTATCAAAGTACCCAGGCTGAATCTCACATCAAAACATTAAAAAAGCACTGGAGATTTTTTTTTTAAAAGACAAATTTGAGAGGGGATATCTCAGAGAAGGTGCACACGAAGAATATTCCAGATATAATATGTGGGGTTAAACTCCCTTCTTAACGAGCCACAATTTGCTACATTTTCCAAGCACTCTCTGCCAAAACCAAACAAACCATATTATGACTTTGTGCAATTTGATAAGGAAGCTAATTAATATTAAAAAAGCTTCCTAATATTTATATGTCCAATCCTAGTATAAAAATTGTTAATATTACATCAATGAATTTTATGCCCTGTCCCATATTTTCCAAATATAATAGTCATCACATATAATGGTTTAAATTAATAAACACTATAGTGTTCTCTTCCTATAAAAGGCATGCTAATTTTCAGCACCGTGACACATATAAAAAAGCTACCTTGAAGTAATTCTTTTTTTCAGCACCAACAATACTTGGGCTGGGTGCTATTTATATTTTTTGCAAATGATGTCACCTTCAGCACTTCTCCCACAAGAACAGATAAAAATAACTTTTTGTAAAATATTTGGCAAATACAGTTTTAAACCACTTGCTAAACATGAAGGAATACAGCCTGAGTCTGGGAATACAGTTTCATTTATAAAAAGTTTTACTACTTAGGAGGGCAGGGCTGGGATCTCGGCAAGACAGGACACGGTTTGCATAGGGCTCCATGCAACCCCCCCCCCCAATATTCCTTTCCTTTAGAGGTCGGGAGGGACCTAATCTGGCTTTGTAGGAGCCGGAAAACAAGAAGTGCCGGGGTGCCTGAGGGGAGCAACGCCATCTCCCCATCTGGAAACTGATAAAGCTTCATGCCCGAGGATTCGAAAAAGAGGCAATGGTGCCATTATAAAGCTGGAACAGTTGCCGGAGGCAAATGAGCAAGAAGAAGGAATCAACATTCTGCTTTTGGGTGAGACAAGTGAAAGCAATTTAAATTTTTAATTTTGGAGAGACTTGGACTTGGAATTTTTTTTAGAAACAAGAAAGAGAAATTACACCAAATTTATGGGGGAGAAATGGCGGGACAAAGTGTGGCACTGAATTAAATGTTGCAACACACACCTCCTGCGGAGCTCCCAATAATAAAAAAAAAACCTGTTTGGGATTTGTGGAATTTTGGATTGGCGAAAAGACAGGTAAGAACCTCAGCTCCAAAATGACCAATAAGAACAGACTTTGATTTAGACTATTGGATTATTGGAATTGTGATTACGATCGGTGGGGACTGTTTGTTTTTTCTGCTGTTAATAAAACTGATTTATATAAAACAATTACGGAATTGAAAGGTGTTGAGGACCTACCCCATGAGTAGGTCCTCAACACTTCATATGTTGGACATATACTGAAGGAGTTTGATTCAATTTGGGAAATAGTGAGGAAAATGATGGGTATTCTACGAAAATGGACTGATTCTGAGATGGACACCACAAAACAGAAGAGTAGCCAAGATGTGGAGGAAGAGGGAGATCCAGCAGAAAATGGTCAATCGGAAATTACCTCAACAAGAAGCAAAAAGGGATAAAAATAATGAAGTTTAAAAGTTTGGAAAGGGGAAACTGGGCCTGGATAAGTAATGATAAATTTGAACTGTTTTGGTGGAGAAATGAGTGGGATACTAAACGAGTTAAAAATTGGGAAGAAGATGATAGGAGGCTGGAGTATGGAAAAGATGAGGGATGAAGGAAAGACAATGTATTTAAGGAGACGATAGCTAGGAGCCATCTTAAACTATAGGGAACAGCAGGAGGGTGAAGTTATGGCATACATTAAAATAGAAAGGATAGATTGATATATGGATTTTTACTTTTCAAGTTTGACATTAGAGAGAATGATGATTTAAGAAAATATCGCTAATTAAATTTGTGTACCAGAAGGAGATTCGGAGTTAATTATAGATGAAGATAAATGTGTGATTTTGTAACCTGATTAACACAATGTTTGATGTTGGTTGATGATGATATTTGTAACAAAATTTAAATAAAAATTATGAGGAAAAAAAAGTTTTACTACTTTAATAAACAAAATCTAAACAAATCCCTTCTTTGAACAAATTTAACCAAATATTTTCCACTGTTCTCGTTTTTTTTACAAATAGTATGTACATAAAAATATAGAAATAAATGCTTTTTATGGAATATAGAGGTTTATGATTTTCCCCCCAAGGTATTTGTCTCTTTCTGGTTCACTAAATTATCCTATCACCTCTGCTAAATGAATTTATAATGTTTATATCTTCTAAGCTGGGTTCTATGAATGATATTTTGAGCAAGGCAAAGGAGAAACAGGAAAGGTACATTATTATACCTTCCTTTTCCTTCCCAGGGTTTAATATCCAAAGCAATTAAATTCTGTGAGTAATCTCATTCAACCTTCAGAATGCACTAGAGTTACTTAATAATGGAATCTGGAAATGCACTTGTTTTTAAAAGAAAAGAACAACAACCATTTCCAGTTAGAGAAGAAGATAACTTGGCAGAATGTCTTGGTTTTATGTGCCAATCAAGGTGAAAGGTTGGGATGACAACATTCTTACTACATGTTTCTTCTAAGGAAATAAAGCAGTGGGGTCAAATATGCTGAACTTCCGTTCATTAAAATAAAAAGGAAACACCTTGAAGATAATAAAATTATTGCAAACTTTACATAACAGCTTTTGGTTATTGCTGGACAGAATTCATCCTTCAACCCTTAAAATGAAAAACACAGACCTGGTATTGTTTTACACTTAGCTTTAGCAATAGCAATAGCACTTACACTTCAGAGTGCTTTTACAGCCATCTCTAAATGGTTTACAGAGTCAGCATATTTTCCCCAACAATCTGGGTCCTCATTTTACCCACCTCAGAAGGATGGAAGGCTGAGTCAGTCTTGAGCCGGTGAGACTTGAACTGCCAAACTGCTGACAATCAGCAGTCAGCAGAAGTAGCTTGCAGTACTGCCCTCTAACCGAGCCACCATGGCTCTTTAGGCCAAAATAGCGATTATAATAGAAATACTGAATACTGAAATGAAGATTGTGGATTGTAGATTACCTTTGATGCTGTTTCTTTCTTTCTTGCCCAAGTTCTTTTCCATCCAGAACTATCAAGAGGAACCCTTTTTGGTTGATTCCTAAAGTGCTTCTCTATAGTATTTCCATTAATACAATAACACCATGGCAAATTTGAGTTTAGGTACACAATAATATATAAAAGTTTCCTATTTCTCTTTAAAAGTCATAATAATAGACAAAAAGGGTCTTAAAATATTTTATATTACTTAGTTAAAATTAAAGCTGTTTCCTCCCTTTGTTCAAATTTCACGAAGTGGGAAAAAAGTATGATTATATTTCTATTAAAAATCATCCTTATTGAGACAATTCTTCTGGAATTATGTTCCAGTCATTTTCCTACAAAAGTGAGCCATAAATATTAAATCAAATTTATTGAGGTTATCTCTCATTTATTTGGTTGAATGAGTCTAAAGTACCAAGGTTTATTACTTGTAAGTACTAAATGTTTATTTTTTTCACTACTGTTAGGATGAATACAAGCAGTGTTTTGAATGGTTTTAATATAACGAACCACTTAATTTATTGAGAAAAGTTATTTCTCAAATTTATTTATTTATTTATTTATAAATTATAAATAAAGTTCAAGTTATTGTTGCTCTTACAATTACATATTATTCAACTTAAATGAAAAGATGATACAATCTTCATCAGGAATAATGAACCCATATTCTCAAAATAAGCCAATAATAATTAAGCCAACTATGGCACCCCCTTTATCAAACTTCAAACTCATTTTATTACTCTAGTTTGCTCAGAGCTGCTTTTACCTCCCCCCCAAAGAAACCTCCCACACAATTTTATTGCAGACAACAAGCACAGAATCAGAAATTGTTCAGTACATTTTAAAGAGATATTTGCCTTGTTTTTGATGCATAAGGTCCTATTTAAACTAAGTCAAAACAACAATTTTAGAATAATTGCCCTACAGAAAGCAATTTTCAGTGTGTGATAGGTAATTTCACTTATTACTACTTGGTCTTTGAAACAAACTATCCCCTGAGAATACTGTAAAGGTGTCAGACATGTACTTTTTAGAACTGAGCATCAAAATACAGCTTTTATTAACAAATGTGTGCTCAAGAGCAATGGTTCTCTTAAGGCAAAAATATTTTTTCTATTTGAAACTCTTATGATGGTAAACAATGCTAGAGTCCTGAAAACAGAAAAGCTTGATAAACGTCTTGCTGATGAACGAACAGTTAAAATACTATATATGTAAGCATTGTACTAAAGTTGATGAATAGAAATGTACATAGTCCTTGACTTACAACCATTCGTGTGTTAACTGTTTGACGTTACAGCGGCATGGAAAAGGTGACTTAAGAGAGTTTTTCTCATGATTGTTGCAGCATCCCATGGTCACATGATAAAAGTTCAGATGATTGGCAACTGGTTTATATTCATGATGTTTGCAGTATTCTAGGGTCATATGTACCTTTTGTAACCTTCTGACAAGCAAAGTCAATGGGAAAAGCTAGTTAACTACACTTAACACTGTAGTTGTTACTGACTTAACAACTGCAGTGATTCACTGAACAACTGTGAAGAAAGGTCATAAAATGGGAGCAAAATTCACAACAAAAAGTTTGAGCTCATTGTGGCCATAAATTGAGCACTATCTATATAACCTGAGATACATATATTTCAGAGAAAGAATCTTTTATATTGATCATTCTCTCATGCTGCTTCAACTCTATACAAAATGAGAAGGAGGCTTTTAAATTCTCTTCTCTGAGATCTACAATTAATTCATAATTATATTGTGAGGAAATACAAAAGCTTATATTTCATCTGCCTTAGAATTGGAATGGTTAGTTGTTTGATACTGTTTGGAATGTTTGCTCAGGTACAGATTTGATTTGCTATTTTTAACTTGACATGGGCCTTTTGGTTTTAGTAAACAAAGATGTTTAATCTTTTTCAGGATTTCAATAATTACAAATGTGAATGGGAGATTCCCAGTCCCATAGCACAATCTGATTGTATTAATACAATGTTAAAATATAACTATGGTAACTATTTGTCAGATTTTGGTCTTTTGGATAATATATAATTAGATGAAAACTTGTTCATACGTTCATCTCAACTGAGAAAATTCTTTACTTTGCACTTGAAAAAACTATATATAGTTTTCAAACAATATTGTAATTCACACACGGTTCATACAGTTGTAAGATTCAATCTTACAAATAGTTGATAATATTTAATTTTATTGAATGAATTGGAGTAACTTCAGATTAGGCATTAAATCAACTGTGCAGATCTTCAAATTAAAATGCAAAGATTTGCATTGGAGCACATAGAGATGCATATATTAAGGAATTAACTGATCTTTTTTGGCATTGTAAAGCTGATATGTAATTCCAGGAAGATATATAGTTTACTGAGTTGTTTATAGGTATTAAATGCATGCTCCTGCATGTTCTGAAGCAGCTTTCCACATTCTCCTCCAAAAAATTTTGCACAGCTTTAAGATACAGAGTACTCTTTTAGTATATATTATGCAGAGAAAAGAAAATGAAGCCTACTTACAATAGCCAGGCAAATATCATTTGCAGAATTTCTATGTGCTAAAACTAAGTGCTAAAACTAGCATTCAGTGGTTAGACTTATATACCACTTCATAGGGCTTTACAGCCCTCTCTAACTGGTTCACAGAATCAGCATATTGCCCCCAACAAATTGGGTCCTCATTTTACCAACCTCAGAAGGATAGAAGACTGTGTCAACCTTGACCCAGTCAGAAGCAAACTGCTGGCAGTCAACAGAATTAGCTTGCAATACTGAATTCTAACCACTGCACCACCATGGCTCTATAATATACCGTATTTTTCGGAGTATAAGACGCACATTAGTTTTGGGGACCAAAACAAGAAAACAAAATCTTGGTGATTCACTTGTTTTGATTCATGCTCTCATTTGTGCCATACTCTCTCTGTCTCTTTCTATCACTCACTCTTTTTCTCTCTCCCTGTGTCTGTCTGTCTCGCTCTTTCTCTCTATCTTCTGGAAGTGGGAGAGATGAAAAATGGGGCTGTTTTTGGCCTCCTGGGGCATCTGCATACCCTGGGAACTCACTCCCCCCTCCCCCAGAAGCATTCTAGAGACCAAAAATGGCTCATTTTTTGGGCAAAAACGGCCATTTTTGTCCGGGGGTTTTTTGCCTCTGGGTGCGGGGAGGGGGAGTGAACAGCAGGGCATGCAGATGCCCCAGGAGGCAAAAAAGGGGGCGAAAATGGGTCATTTTGAGGCAAAAAAAAAATGAGCATTTTCGCTCGTTTTTTTGCTTCCTGGGTCATCTACATGCCCTGCTATTCATTCCCCCGCGCCCCCAGAGGCAAAAAAAGGACAAAAATGGCAATTTTTGGCCTCTAGAATGCTTCTGGGGGAGGGGGAGTGAGTTCCCAGAGCATGCAGATGCCCCAGGAGGAAAAACAAAACAGCGAAAACGGCCAGGTTTTTGGCCTCCTGAGGCCACCGTAGCTTGCATTTTTGGCTTCCTATAGTCAGCATTCGGAGTATACTTTTCACCCTCTTTTAGGGAGGAAAAAAGTGCATCTTATACTCTGAAAAATACGGTAGTTTGGTAGGACCAAACTTATGCCATCAAGTTGGAGACTTGTTAAAACTGATTACTTCTTAAGAAGATCTGATTTTATCTAATCACTAGCCGGTAACCTGGCGTTGCCCGGGTATTTATTTATCCCAATCCTGTATTACACAGGGAAATCCTGTAGTCGGGCCTCACACTGTTGTACTGTCTGTGAAGCTCTAGCTGTAGTAGCTCTATCTCTCTTATTCTTTAGTTGGGCCTCACACTGTTGCACTATCTCTGAAGTTCTAGATGTAGTAGCTCTCTTGTGCAGCGTTGCAAGTCAGAGGGAGCCCCCTTGTGAAGTACTGTGAAGCCATTACCATGGCAACAGAAGCCGTTTTAAGGCACACTCGCCCCTCGAGGGGTGTTAGGGGTGTCTTTCTTACATCCAAAGTATTTGTTTCTGGACGGTAAGTCATCTATATACCAAGTTTGGTTGAAATTGCTCAAGGCGTTCCCAAGTTATGCTGGAACATACACACACACATATCCATTTATAGATATATATATAATACGAAAGGTAAGATATAAGATCGGTATAATAATAAGAAAAGAAGATAGAAGATTAGATAGATACAGATAGATGATATAGAATAAGATGATAGTAGTAGTAATAGTAGTAGTAGTAGTTATACTAGTAGAAGAAAGCACAGAAATAAGCCACAGTGACAGTGAAAGTCTTTTCCAAGAGGGCTCTGCTGATGATTTAATGAAAGACTTTGAACATATGAAGCTGCTTCCCTCCACAAATAACCCAACCCAAAACAGTATTTTCTAGTCTGCCTTGCCTGCCAGCAACTCTCAAGGCTTCAGCATTTGCCAGCCTTTCCTACAGGTGTCAGGGACTGAGCACAGAGCTTTCTGCATGGAAAAATATGCGTTCCAGAATTGAGCTGCGACCCTTAACAACAGGAGTATTTGCATATAATTCTTCAAATTGATACTCTTGTCTAGATCTGAGGCACTAATAGACTATATGAGTTATATCCCACTACAATGAGTCAAACCTCTGCAAAACCTTTGACAAGATCAGCTACTTCCCCCATTAGAAATAGTAATCGGTGCCTTCTGGAACTCAAGCCAAATTATTTATTTTATTTATTTTCATATTTATACCCCGCCTCTCTTCACCCAAAGGGGAACTCGAGGCGGCTATATTATATTATATTATAAAATGCTGGTTCTTTAATAAGTAATTTCGCAAACATTGCTGACAATTTCTTGCCTACTTCCAGCTTCCTTGCAAAGACTTCTCAGCATCCTTGAGCTCGTGTTTGTTCATGTCTCTTTTTATCTGCTTACCTCTTCAACAGCCTTCCTTCTAATGCCTTCTGTGGAGCACATACATGGAGGCTTTTGTTCTTGGGCAGCCCACGTAGCAAGTGAGCAATCTGGCTTGACACGTACACCTCTCTGATTGGTAAACAATGTCCCACTACAGACACTGCTAAGAGCTAGGCCCATTAAAAATATTGGGGCATCTTCAAACTCTTTCAGAAAAGGTTACTGCTGTTTCCACAAAGTCATTCCATTAAATAAAAAGCAGAGAAAGCCGGCTGTAACCAGAAATAGTGACTTTCAATTTTAAGACTATTACATAATAAATTATACTGCCAAAACTGGAAGTTCAACATTAAAAAACAGCAGCATAGCTTAACTTTAGCTTGTGCCAGAAAGCTGTTTTACTCCTAGAGCAGATCATAAAGAGGAAGAAAAAAATCTCAGTCACTGCTCAAAGCAAATGGAGGCGGCTTAAGAACAAGTGGTGTGGTTCCTAGAGCTGTATCTAAGCAACTTTTATTTCCTCTTTACTCTGGACTTAAGAGAAATATCCTGGGACAACTCCCAAAGGGAGGCTGTAGAAAAACAATATTAATTGGATGATGCACAAAATATGGTTATTTCAAATCATTTTTATGGGCAAGCGATTGAATTTCCTACTGATATTTGAATTATCTTCATGTACATAGTCCTCGACTTATGACCACAATTGGGACAGAATTTACTTAAGTATTGAGCTCATAAAGTGCAATTTTACTTAATCATAACACTTAGCAATGGCAATCCTGACGCTCTGTGAGCTGCACTGATTGCCAGTTTGCTTTTGGGTACAATTCAAGGTGCCGCTTATCACTTTTAAAGCTCTGCATGGCATGGGTCCATGTTACTTGAGGAACAGCCTTATCCCACTAAGACTGGTCCGCCCCATCTGTGCCAGTAAGTGGGGTCCTACTGCAGATCCCATCATTCAAGGAATTTCGGCTGGCGGGGTCCAGGAGAAGACCCTTCTCAGCCACGGTTCCTGCCTTTTGGAACATCTTACCCCTTGAAGTGAGATCAGCTGCCTCATTTCTGATTTTTCACAAGAGCGTTAAGACCTGGTTCTGCCCAATGGCTTCAGACCCCAAATGGGAAGCATCATACTGGAGGTGGTTGATGGGATTCAGAGAACCCACCCCACCCTGTGTAGTTGGTTCCCTCTTTTCCCATCTTATGACCATAATTTTACTTCGATAGTATTGTCGTTTTATTTGGTTAGGAATATTTGTTGTTGTTAAATTTTAATATTTTTATTGTATACGCCACCTAGCATCTCTTCAAAATGAGAAGAGTGTGGAGATGGGAAGGCCTGGAAAAAACCCCGGAAAAATTGGGGAAAAAACAGTTTTTTTTCCAAAGCTGTTTGGAAAAAAATCCATTTCCCCTCAATTTTTCCATTTTTTCCAGGCTTTTCATCTCTAGCATAGGTGGCAAATAAATTTAATAACTAAATAAAAAAAATCCCAATCCTGCTGCTGTTGTTAACCAAATTCTGATAGCCAAGGACCCTTCTCAATCCAAGCCATTCCCAGCTATGTCCTTCCTGGTCCCAAGCCAAGAAGACTGCCTATACCACCCCTCCACCCTGCCCTTTTGGTCACCCTGCCTTCTGCCTTCTGTGAAAGGAACAATCCCCAGAACCGTGCAGTTCTAGGGCTGTTTGCCATGCTGTGGCCCTGGTGGCTGCTTGCCAGGAAGCTGCAGATGCCCCTGGAGGCCTCTGCCATTTCAGTCTGGCTCAGCAGTGAGGCACAAAGGAGCTTCTTGGTGTGCTGTAGCTCTGGGGCTGCAAGAAAGCCCCTGGGCCACAGTGCAAACCACTCCATAGTGCAAAGCCCAGCCCCAGCAGTGCACCGCAAAGCCACAGGTACCCTAGGAAACCCCAGCCCAGTCTCAATTGCAGTTACCCTTGCCAGCGGAGCCAACACCCCCTGCTGCCCTGCCGCCCCAGCTGACATTCATCATCTTCCTGCTCACACTGCTGGCTATGTGAAGCCATCTTCCCCAGATCTTGCAAGGAAACCATTATGCACAACCTAGGAAAGAGAAACCTCATGCAGACAGCACTGCCTTGGAAAGAGCATGCTTGGTCAACAGAAGAGCAAGAAGACAACAGTCAGCTAAGGCAGCGGGGGTCCTGTCTGGCAAGGGGTCAAAAGGGCATAAATGAGGGGAGAGAAAGGTGAGGATATGAGGAGTTGAAGTGTCCCTGTGATCTTAAGTTCCAGCAGGTTACCAATCGCCTACATTTTTATCACATGACCCTGGGGATGTTGTAACAGCCATAACTTCTAAGTCTTTTAATTCAGTGTTGCCATAATTTGTAATGGTTGCTGAATGGTCATAACTTGTGGACTACCTGTGTTCCCAACTAATTTAATTTAATTTTAATTAATTTAATTTTAATTTAATTTATTGGATTTATACCCCACCTCCCTTCCCCAGTCAAGCGGAACTCGAGGCAGCTAGAACTAGCACTAGCTGTTCTAAAGACACCATTTGGAAGATCAGGAACAGTACCACTGCAATTATTCCATCATAGTATTTAACTGTTTAGTATGGAATATAAAAATAATTTGTATATACCTCCAGGGCTATGCTTTGTTATTATAAACTCTACACTAGCATTTTGTAGGTGTTGAGTTTACATATTCAGTGTTTCAAATTAATATTTACAAAATCCTAAAGGCTTTGGAATTTAGACAGATTTAGTCAAAAATGCCAAATCCAGTTTAAAACATCTGGCTGTGCGACCAACCATAAATAGACCTTGTTTAACGATTGCTTGTTTTGGGACCTTTCAAAGTTACAACACCCCACCCCAGAGCTTCTTATGACCATTTTCAAAATTCCATTCTCACCCCAACCACACCTCCGCCGTCATATAATTGCATTTTGGGTGCTTGGCCACTAGCTCTCATTTATAGCTATATGCATGGTGTCATGATCACATGAGCATGATTTCTGGCATTTTTGCCACTTTCCAGTCTTTTCTTTTGGCTTCCAGCAAAAAATTCCCATTGGGGAAACCAGACTCACAGCTATAGAGGTTACCTAATGGCCACACTGTTTGCCTAACAACTGCTGCCAACAACGTTGTAAAATCAGATGTGATCACATGGTGACCTGCTTAAAACTGCCATGTTGTATGTATTTCCAGGCTCAATTACGGTCAGAAGTCTAAGACTACCTATATAATGAAATTGTCATTTTGTATTACTGAATTGAATTTAAGTTGACTATATATTTCAAAAACAGCCTTGCGAGTGATTTATATTTCTGGAATGGAAACGGTTGTTATGTGGACCTGTTACCGGTATAAATAATTTATAGTGTCCATTTGGATGACTTTATCTCCTATGCAACTGGCCATCAGCTGCATGTGCCCTCAAATGGTAAAAGTTGCTTCTAACCACTTTATTTATTTTATTTTACTTATTACATTTTTATGCCGCCCAACTCCCGAAGGAGTCTGGGCGGCTTGCAACATGGATAGCAATAGCACTCAGATTTTATATACTGGTTATCAGAGCTTTACAACACTCCCCAAGCAGATACAGAGTCAATTTATTGCCCCCAACAATCTGGGTCCTCATTTCACCAACCTTAGAAAGGATGGAAGGCGGAGTCAACCTTGAGCCTGGTGAGATTCGATCTGATACTTCAACATCTGACACTTCAACATTTGCACTCTTTTCTTTCATAACATCACCTTTTTTCCTGTCCATTTATTGCCCCACTCAAATTTTATAATAGTAGAGTGCAATTTCTACAGCTGGTTAGGGCAGTTAAAAAACAAATCAAAATTAAAAGAAATTTGTCTGTACTTTGTTATTGGGAAAAAGAGTCATTCTTTGTTACAAATTTTATCAAATAAAGCTTATAAGGTTCAAAAGCTGTTGGCTGTATTGTACTATAAATTCCCCTATTTTTCTTTTTAAGATTGTTGACTTTCAGCTCACAAATATGGAAAGCAAACTAAATATGAATGAAGTACTACATAAGTCAATTATGGATGAACACATCGTTAGTTTTAATAATTTGTCTAATTTGATCCCAATTTTAAATTTGTTCTCCCACTTTTAAATTATTTATTGGATTTAATGAAATTTCATAGTTTTACAATTTTGTATTGTATTGTTGTTTTTATTGCTTGTGAGCCGCCCTGAATCCCCAGGGAGAAGGGCGGCAGATAAATCCAATAAAATAAATAAATAAAAATAAACAAATTATTAATCATTATTCTCAAGTTTAATACAAGCCTAAACTTACCATATATACACCCATGTTAAATGCATTGTTAAACTCTGCTATGAATTCCCACACATTTAATGTCACTAGCAAAGTTGAACATCAATTGAAAAACCCAGCAAGCTACTAAGTTTGCTTCACTTTAAGTTGTCCACCAAGTTACAATGGCTGCATTCATATATTTCACTAGGGTTAACTAAAAATGATGACTTAAAAGACTCAATGGTTTGGACCACATAATGTTCTATAGAGATAGTCCTTGACCCTTCAAAGTTATGATGAACTTCACAAAATCGTCTTACAATCCATCCTCGAAGTTATGACTGTCACCACTCCACATTTATACCAGTGTGTTTTGAATGCTTAGAAACAAGCTTGCATTTAAAACCAACTACAGCATTCCATCGTCATATGATTGCAGTTTGTGACAGCAAAAAAATGCCCATTCAGGAGAATGGATTTGCTTAACATCCAAGTGAATTGTTTAACGACCACAGCCACTCATTTATAACAATCATAAAAGTGATAATAAAATTGAATCCGATCATATGATGCCTCCACTTACAATTGCAACAATGTTAGAGCCAGAAGCCATGTTTTGAGGTTTCAATACCTTCTACCCTGCCACATTAGAGCCTGGGAAAATGGGAGGGGTGAATTGTTAGTGAGTAGAGAAATATATATAACGATATTCTTGGAAATGTCAAGGTCATCCTTAGCTTGCACCTGCGAGGAGGAAGGAGAAATGGCGCCAAAGGAATGATAGTGGATTGGACCATGTGATGAACTTGTGAATGCAGGAGGGGGCATCTTAAGTTTGATTGTGGGAAAGTGAAACCCAGAATTTTAGATTCGTGTTTTTTCCAGTTTGTGCCAGGATGGCTTTCTAATAAACCTCTGCTTGGATGGACTTTGTTTCTGAGTATTGAGTGAAAATGGGAAATTTGCCTGGAACGTTAACAATTTATGACAGAAATTCTGGGCTCCATTGTGGTTATAATTTGAAGATTATTTGTATTTTGCTTCATTCTGTTTGGTTTTTAGCTTAGCATACTCTGTGGAATGTCTAGGTTACTACAATGCCTCTCATATTTTATCTGATCCAGGGTAGATGAGAAGAGAGTCAGAAAAGCATTTAGTTAGCAACATAAATGAGCTTCCGGGAAGCATGGGAATAATCCCTAATTAAGTTATGTTGACATATATATGGGTAATATATATGGCCCTTCCAATAAAAGGGAGTATGTATAGCTTATGCTTAAACTGGGCAGTTCTTAGTGTTCTGAGTTTAGCTGTTGGCTTGGAACCATTTCATTATCTTACTAGGCACTGATGACGTTACCTAGTTGAGTAATAAAACATCTGCGAGCAAATGACAAAACTCAGAGAGCACAAGAGACAACAGAGTTTTAAAACTCTTTTTGAGACACAAAAGTCTCAAAAGAGACAATAAAAAGCTAAGATAAGGAGGAAACAAAAAGATAAAAATATATCTCCTTCACTAGCTAAAAAGCAGATTAACTCAATCAAGCAGTAAGTATTTTAATCAAGGAACTACCATGGAGAAAACCCCACCCCCACCCCCACTGGCAGGACAAGCTATTGTATAAAAATCCTACAGTCACTAGCACTGATATTATCTAGTTGGCTAATGAAACATCTGCAAACAAATAACAATGCTCAGAGAGCACCAAGGACTCCACAGTTCAACCCTGAGCTATGTATGTTAAATTTGCCTTAATAGGCTTAACAGGGAATCTAAATGATATAATTTGCTAATAGAAACAAAAGCAAAAGACCTGTGGAGCGTTGGTGGTTTCTGGCAAACTTTTCTTGCCAGGAACCCCCAAAACTCTAGAAAGCCTATATGCACTCCTACAATTTTTTTTTTCAAATGTCTTTCATGAACCAATCATTAGCAACACAAAAAGTTTTGTTTTTATATAGAACTAGCCGATAACCTAGCTTTGCCCATCAGCATCAGCCGTAGCTCTATGGGCTTAACACTTGTTTGTCGTGCAGCATCGCAAGTGAGTAGTTCTATGGGCCCGATGCTGGGAACCCGCTTATGGAGTAATCAGCACTATTTTTAGGGGACACAGACACCCTGAGGGGTGCTAGGGCTGTCTTACCCCCACAGCGTTTGTTCCCGGAGGGTAAGTTAACTGTGTATCAAGTTTGGTTGAAATTGGTCAAGCCATTTAAGAGTGTATATGGAACATATACGGAACATAAACACACACATCTTTAGATAGATAGATAGATAGATAGATAGATAGATAGATAGATAGATAGATAGATAGATAGATAGATAGATAGGTAGGT
>JANHGC010008483.1:234296-244639 GCA_027560395.1 Boaedon fuliginosus
ACAAGTCCAAGTTCTCCAACTGACCCTGATAGATTGAACCAGTTCCAGGGTCAGAGTCCCGGTGGTGGCTCAGATTGTAATTAAGAAAAAGCCAGACAGGCCAGATAAACCAGGATAGGTCCTCAGCATTCCACATGATTGTAGAACGGCAGAAAACGCAATGCCTTAATGGTGGAGAGAAAAGAGGAGCAGCCCGGTCCTCTGGACCTTCTAGTCCACTGGTGAAAGTTCCTGGACCCCACGGCATGGCAATTTTAGTAAACTTCCAGAGTTCTTCTGTTCCACCAACCATCCAAACTTGGAAGAAAGTCCCCGGATCATCGCCTGTTGAGCCAGCCAGTTCTTTCTTTAGATGGTTCACAAAGTCTCTGCCCCCACCCAAGCCCCTGTAATCCACTGAGAAGCCCACAGAAGAGTCCGTGGCTTTGCAGCCCTCACAGGGCCACAGTGAAGTCCAATCTCAGCCCAACAGCAATGAGACCCTGGCATCACCCCGTAGTGCCAGCCGGGTAGCGCCAAAGATATTCCTCCTCACCAGAAGGAAAAAAGCAGGAGTCCTCTCCGGCGCTTTGGCGCTCTCTAGGACCCCGAGGGCGCCGAAAATGCTGGAGATGCCGAGGCCGGGGCCGCCCGTCCCAGCAAGATTTTCTGGACACCAGCTGATAAAGATATAGTTAAAAATCCTGCCTCTACGACACCAGCAGACTCCAATTTCAACCCCATGGTCTACAGCACCCTGCCGAACTCTTTCCCGCTACAGCCTAGCTTTTGGCCTCAAGGAGAGACGAAAATTTTCCAAGAATAACTGCTCGACCTGCAGCAGGACTCAGAGAAGCATCTGCTGCAGTCGCCATTCTTGCTTAATTCTTGCTTAATTGTGTCAGTAGCAGAAGAAATGGGCTTTGTCACTGCCATTTTTCAGGGTTTTCTTCATTAATGATGGAGTCGTGGGTTTCCCCATACACACCTGTCTGAGTAATAACCAGGCTCACAGTAATGAGCAACTGAGTGGGTTTGGACAGTCAGCAAATTTAAACAAATAAAACAAAATATTTAACTTCTACTGAAATCCATTAAGCGCTCCCACAGCTAAAGCAAGCTTCTTTGAACCCTCTACCACTTCGTGTAAAGCTCAATTCAACGTAAGGCAAGCGGGATCTCTTCCTCCCTTTATATATTATAACATGGCGTATTGTTGATCTCTTTTTCTTGGTCTGGGTTTGCTTCTCCAATTGCAGAGGATAATCAATCTATCTGCTGATTCAAAACACGTGTTTCACTTGCTTCTGTTAAACCCCAGTGCACGTGCCTGTATACTGAATCAGAATGCTTGTTTTACGAAGTAAAATTAATATTGACCTATACAGTATGCTGCCACTGATTTCATCAGGATCATGGAAATAGACAAACCAAACTTGCAGTGGTCATGAAGAGGACACATGCTGTGAGGCAGGAAGAGAGGAAAGGCTAGGTGTAATTTTATCACAGGGCTTGAAGCCTGACCCTTTTTATTTGTTGTATGTCAACATCGCACACAGGGTTCAAAGATAGTTCATAACTTTTATCCATAATGCTCCTAAGTCACGATGTTTGTAAAACACAACCAACTAGATTTTATGACTTTTTTTTGTAGTAAATACAGGTAGTTTTCAACTTATAACGACCATGGAGCCCAACATTTTTGTTGCTAAGTGAAACAATTGATAAGTGAATGTTATGACTTTTTTTGCTACAATTGGTAAGTGTGAAAAATGGTCTAAAGTCATTTTTTCAGTGCCCTTGTAACTTTGAACGGTCACTAAATGAACTGTTATAAGTCAACAACTACCTACCACATCACAAAATAGCTGCCATGGTCATTAAGTGAACAAATGGTTCACTGTGGGTGTCGATTTGCTGATAACCAGAAGTAATTGCTTGGTTTAGGCAAAACCATTGTAAAATGGAGCCATGTGACCACAGAACGCTACACAGCCATAAATGCAGTCCAAATTTCAGTCATGTGACTGAAATGCGGTATGACTGTTGGAACTTTGGAACTTTGTATCCAGCTCGTAAGTACTCCAAAGATAGTTCCATAATAACTTCAAACAGTTGCAAACAGGGTCACCGAGAGGATTATTAAGTGCTAGAACAAGACTAATATGGGCCCCGTCACCTACACATTAAGTCCCCCTCCCCACCATCCTGTGGATTTTGCGTTATTCCGTGCACCAATGTCATGTAACTCCTAACCAACCGAGAGGCTCATTAAAAAAAAAGAGAGGGGGTTGCCAGGGCAGTGAAGCAGATCGGGAAGTGGGGGTGGGTGGGTGATGACGAAGTACAGAGAAGTAGCGTTGGAGTCCACACAGCCCACAAGTAGATGTTTTTTTCCCAACTGGGAGAGGAATGATTCACTCTAGTCTATATAGTGGAACCTCGGTTCACAAATGCTTCTGTTCACAACCAAATCGGTTCAAAACCAAAAAATTAGCGAAATGTTCAACTCGGTTCACAGTCAAATCCTCGGTTCACAACCAAACTTCTTGAGGATGAAGAAATCTCAAGAGAGAAAACATCTGAAGGAGAGCGTCCTTCCATCACGGAGGCAGACTCTCCTGCAAAACAGCAACCTCTCTCTTGCTCAGAATTGACCAACTGAACAGTTTTCTCTGTTGTTCATGGTTTTCTCAGTGTTTGTATTAAAGGATTTTACTGTTACACTGTGCATTCTGTAGCATGTTTAACTACAGTACTGTATTTCTGTGTTTCAAAATCTTAAAAAAAGAATAGAGTTCATACAGGTCTGGAGCAGATCAATCATATTTCCATACAACCCAATGGAAAAATTTGTTTTGGTTCACAACCAACTCAGTTCACAACCAAAGTTATGGAACAAATTGTGGTCGTGAACCGAGGTTCCACTATACGAATGAAAGAAAAGTCACGCTTCCCTCACCAGTCCCCCCCCTTTCCTACCCCAGTTTATCATCCTGCGTTTTAAAGCCAGCTCTCTTGTCAGTTACCCTTTCGCACTGCTGGTGCGCACAGACCCTCCAACTAAGCTAACAGTGGCATCTCCTTCCTTTTGGCGTGAAGGATTTCGACAGGGTGAGAAGTGGAAGTTAATTCTTCAAGAACTGGGGAAAAGGGGAGAAAAAGAGAGGAGGAAGTAGAGGGAGGGGCGATCATTGCTGCCACTGCTGAGCGGGAAGGACATACCTTCCTTGACATTTGCCCTCCGATGAGTTGATTTGATCCAGCATTGGAGTGTTTTGCTGCGAGCCACCCCTACCATCCCTCACCCCCATCCCTGCCCGGGCACATCCAGGTTGACACATTGTATCACTGTTTTTCTTTTTAAAAATTTGGTTTTGTAATTTTTTTTAAAATTCCCCTTCATGGGCCCCCTTTGAGCTCTATGGGCCCTGGAACAATGTATTGGCTGAACCCCCCTCTTCTCAGGCCTGGTTGCAAAGTGACGAGTTTTAAATCAAGGACTACCTGTAGATTGCACTGATGTGGTAACCATCCTGCCTTTTTTTGGCACAAGACTTCAACTTTGGTATAATGACACAATGCTAATAATTTGTGGGTCTGCATCTTTCCCACTTCTCAGGTTTGGAAAATTTCTTTCTCTTTTTTTTAAAGTAAAAAAAAGGACATCATATCTAGAAGAAGCTTAAGACACCTATATTTCTTCTTAATTTTTCTGTTAACCATGCTAGAGCTGGGACCTCAATGTAGTTTATATATGTTACATAATTCCCACCCTTTGATTAAAATCATGGTAACAAGGTATACTTATGTGTGCTTTTGGAAGTAAACCCCCATATAGAATCAAAGAGCGATGTCTGAACAGATCATTTCTGTGCTCTAAGGAGTAAGCTCTGCTAGATGCAATGCAGCTTTCTTTCTTACGATTTGCCCCATTTCACCTTCCCACAGCACACATGTGGCACAATCATCTCTAGTTTCTGTTACAGCCCCATGCCACTGTCTTCATTTCATCCCAACCCATAAGTAAGACAAATTTAAGTTAGCTTTTGTTTATAGGAATTGAAGTACCATTTCTCCCTTATTCTGAAATGCCTCAAAGTACAAGTAATCCTCGACTTATGACCACAACTGAACCTAAAATTTCTGTTGTTGTGAGAGATTTGTTTTAGTGAGCTTTGCCCCATTTTATGACCTTTCTTTCCACCGTTGTTCAAGTCAATCACTGCAGTTGATAAGTTACTAACCAGTTGTTACTCTGGCTTCCCCATTGACTTTGCTTTTCAGAAGGTCACAAAAGGTGATCCACATGACCTTGGGACACAGCAACAGTTGTAAATATGAACCAGTTGTCAAGCATCTGAATTTTGATCACATGATGATGGGGATGCTGCAAAGGTCATAACTGTGAAAAATGGTCATGTCACATTTTTCATTGCCATTGTAACTTTGAACAGTCACTAAATGGTTGTAAGTTGAGGACTACCTATATAGAATTAGGCAACTTTCAGAAATTGGGAATAAAGACAATAAAGGTAAGGTAGAGAAAAAACAATAGATACTTGTATACTTTTCCACAGCTCATGATGGATGGAGAATGATTTAACAAGGTAACAAGGAAAAGGCTTTATTGTGTAGCCTTAGAGACTCTAATGCTATGCATACTTACCTGGAAGTAAAACTTGCTGAACAAAGTAGAACTTATGTCTGAGTAAGCAGACATAGGATTTATTACCCAGTAGGACTTTGGGAGCAAAGCTGTGATGGAAATTGTTTTGCCAGGGGATGCCTGAATCAAAGCTTTCCTGCAGGGATGAAGCGATTCAATCCCCAGAGGAAAAAACACCTCAGTTCAGAACACCACGTGGGGACATCTTAATAATTTTTAATGGGCGTAGAAAAAAATGAAATCCTGGGAAGTAGCTCAGCTATAATCTGAATTCATGTGGAACAAAAAGAAGACCATCTCCCTTCTGTTTTGCTTGCACTAATATGCCAGTGTTTCCAAACAGTGCCCTCAGTGTATCAGTATTCCATGAATAGCTCCTCAGCTCTGTGTTATCCTTTGTATTCAACAATCATTCTACTGTACTTTGTTAGATCCTTTCATTTATTCCCTTTGGCTCTATTCACTTTTGATATGAAATTATCATTAGGCAAATTCAAAATTATACTGGAAAAGAATAAGGCAATATAAATTCAAGAACCACAAAGAAAGAGGGGAAGCCTTTAGATTTCTTTAAAAAGACCCTTCATTTTATTAAACTCCTCCAATGAGTAATATGGGCAAAGAATCATCCCACATCTCAAGCAGCATTCAGTTCTCAGCTGACTTGGTTTTACAATGACATGCTCAACTCATTTCATCTTGGAAGGTACCTATTTTCCAGTGGATTCACTCAAAGGCAATTGCCTTAAGATGATTTATATTTTCAAATCCAGAGAAGTGTACAGATTGAAAACATTCAAGCAATATACTATGTGGCTACAAGAAGCATGGCATTAAAATTAAAATAATTACATGGTGCTGTATGTCTGCTTTTTGCTTTTACATAATGAAAGGACTGTTAAAATGTGGAGTTGCTTTGATTTTCCAATCTAAGATATGCATATTCATTTGATACCAACTATTTTAGATTGTGAGGAAAAGCGTTCTTCCTGGGTCAAGCAAATGTTTTCTTCTCAAGATACTTTAAACTCAATATGTATGCATAACTTTTCAAACCAAAAGAAGGAAACTGAAAATTCCTATATTGTTTACATTGCTCTTGATTGAAAACTCGAAACAGAATTTACTCAAAAGGACAATTGCTGAGGGTGGATGTGTTTTGTTAGCAAGATTATATTCAAAAGGGAAAAAAACTCAAAAAAATAGTTTTACTTTGTAGTTTTCTTCATATCCAATAGCTGAAAGGAATGAATATTGCACGTATCCTTTCTATGAGTTTTGAAAACTTCTTCTTCATTGGAAATGACATCTGTTCCAGTAATAGCTTGTCATCTACCACAAGGATAGTTACCATTGCATTAGGAGTTTCATTTTTTCATTATTCTGATCTTGGCAGCTCCTTTTGAATTTACAAATAGTAGGCAGTTTAAAGAGTTATAAGAAGGATGGTTAATTTACTAAGACATTAGCTTTGATTGTGTATTTATATATATAAAATTAATATAATGTGTCCCAAATATGAATGAACCAGAGCTTAGTGAATACTTGAGTGAATCAACAGAAAAACTGATAATGGTCCTTATCAGTTATGGCTAGACAGTATCAAAGTATGCAGCACAAACTTTCAATGGGAATACTGAAAATTTATGAAAATTTATGAAATTTCAGATTCTCTACCAAACTATACCAATTTCAGATCAAGTTGTTATTGAAATATACTTTTATATTCAAATTAGATACAACTGGGATGCAAAATTGGAACCATGAATCACTGTTGCAAAAGAAAGCACTGTTCAATTAGATGGGCCAGTTATCTGATTCTCTTAAAGGCAGCTTCATTGTTCAGACAAACAATCTCCGTGAACATACTTGTTATAAATTAATTGGTCTCAGAGTTCAGGACATGTTTTTAAAGAAAGAGTATCACTTTGTGGTAGAACATGCATCTTGATCATGAATAGTTTCCAGACTCAAATTTAGATGTTCCCAGAAACAATTGGAAAAACTCTTATTCAAATTCCTTTGAATGGCTTTTGCCTGTAAAAGTAAATGGTAGAATGGATTGTTTTGGAAGAAGGCAATTGACAGAACTAAAATTGGTAACTTGCCTGTAGACTAATTATAGTGCCAAGAAGTCCAAGTCATATTTCTTTCTGTTTGGAAGAGTTAATGATTCTTTATCTTAGGCAATCTTCCTTGTAATGAAATGCAGAATCTTTTTAGTCTAATCTCATGTTTATGAGCCTATTCCAAAAGTGGGAGTTCAAAGACAAAATGAGCATAACCAAAAAATGTGAGACTTATTTTGATTAAGTAGACAGTGGTATCATTGCAAGGCATTTCAAGTGCACTTACCAGCCAATGAAATTATTCAAACAAATTTTAAAATTTACGCAGCTGTAAAGCAACTGTAATTCCAAATTGGAAGCCCTTATCCTTGCTTAACAAAATACAGATGCAACACAAATGATCACCATTAGAAAAAGCACCATTAACATAGTTAATAGTAAAGATCAATTAAAAACAAAGTTCTTTGCAGCTACTTTCCCAACAGATTGTAGCCAGTAGTGAAACAGAGATCCAACATCAAACTGTCTAAAGTGGTGTTTTCAAATTTGGCAACTTTAAGATATATGGAGTTTAATTCTAATGCTGGCTGAGAAATCCTCTAAGTTGAAATCCACACATCTTAAAGTTGCCAAGTTTGAAAAATACTGCATTAAACAAAGATTCAGTGACTTCACAGCTAAATTCCAAAGAAGACCAAGGAACTGACATCAGCTTCAATAAAGAAGGAAGACCACCAAAGCTGAAGGAGGATTTAAATATGTTAAAACATATTGTTTCACATTCCAGACTTTTTAGGCATGGTTTAGTTGAGAACTGTGGATATAATTGGCCACAAAAGAAGTAAAAATGTTGTATTTACTCTATGGATGACTTAAAATTCTTTGGGGAAAAAAGGTGACTTAGATTCCTTATTAAAAGTCCCAAAAGAATCCAGCAATCACTAGAATGTTATTTGACATCAGCAACTATTCAACCATAGCCAAAAAGGTAAGTAACATTGTTGAAGATAATGAAATACAGCTTAACTAATAAGGCAGTAGCTCCAGAAGAAATTTGCAAATTTTGGAAGTTTCTGATTTATTACAGAATCAAGTCAATTTTCAATTTTCAATTTCGATTTTATTAGATTTGTACCCCGCCTCTCTTCACCCCGAAGGGGAACTCGAGGCGGCAATCTCCGTCAAAGAAAATACATCTTCCAAATATATCAAAGGAGTTCAGAATGTTTTGAAAATTTTCAAAGCTAAATTGTGGAAATATTGCTAAAGCAATAACTATCTGGGCACACCCTGTTATTTGATATACAGTAGGATTAGTTGACTAGATCCAGATAGAACTTAGTAAATTAGATTGGATTGCAAGAAAACTAATGACAATGTACCATGGTTTGAATCCCAAAAGTGATATTGAACAGCTATATTTTCCAAAAGCCTAAGCAGGTAGAGGACATGTGAAATAAATTGTGGAGGAAGAAAAGCATGGCCTGAATGACTACATTAAGAAAAGCCAAGAGCCCTTGCTGAAGGAAATCAATCAAGGAAAGGTCTTGAAAACAAATAAGGTAAAAGCTAAATATAGAAAAGAAACAATAAAACACAGTTTATTAACTGGAAGAACATCCCAATGCATTGTCACGTGGAGTTGGGTAATATCAGAGGTATTAGAGAAAGAAAGAATGTTTTAATGGATCAAGAAAAAGTTTTGCCAATTAATCTCATGAAGGCGAAAATGCAAAATGTAACAAAAACATCGCATGTCGCCTTTGTAGTGAAAGGGTTGAAATGATCAGTCAATTAGAGGTTGCAGCAAAATTTCATATACTGATTACAAAGCAAAGATAGTACCAATAGTGGTGCAATTCCAAAATAACTGCTACCATTTGAACCCTATTGGCATTGACAAAAGCATTTCAGTCAATTGCAAAAAGCAGCTTATGATATATTTAAAAACTTCAAGCAATACCTGCCTATCCCAGGTTCTTGGGAATAACTCAATAGATGGATAAAAATGCCAAATCCAGTCTAAACATCTGGCTAACCATGGAACTAACCATTATATGCATCAAATATACTAATAAAGCTCACCAAGTAATTTTTTTTCCTTCAGAAAGTCATTTTTGAATGTCCAGGAAATAATTACTATCTTGCAAGATAAGTATCCTTTGGAAGAATTTTCAGAAATTAGCCAGCAGCTTACTATTCAATCAGCAGATAATGAAGTCTGATAATTACCATTTCTAGCAGAAATAACTGGGCAAACATTTTAACATTAAATTCAGTTCTAAAATCCTTGGTTGACAAAAAGGCAATGTGAACTCTTGTTGAATACAAATGTGAACACCCATAGCTCAAGAAAGATATGTTTCTGAATAATTTCTTTAGATGTGTACATGGGTTTTTGAAATTTTATGTGTCCAATACTTCTTGGACATTCTTTTTTTCCTGTAAAGTTTGTTGGTGATACCTAACTGTATAATTCAGCTCTGGACCAGCCAAGTCTGGAGGCTATGCTGGTCTGGATTGGAAGAACAGATGCAGCCTAAACCCTGACAAATCTGAGGAGTTGTGGGTATTTAGGTACCCTCAGACAAGGAGCTTTCCATCTTGGATGTGGTTGTACTTCTCCATAATTGGTGCATGATATGGAAATAATCTTAGACTCACAACTTCTCAGGGAGCATGTGGAAGCTGTGACTAAGATGGCCTTGGATACAAGAGGGCCTTTGCATGTACATGTAGTACTAGTTGTGCCATTTTCTGAACCAAGGGCTCTTCAGATAGTTACTTATGTCTTACGCGAGATTGTGTTCGAAGAGCACTCAGAAGATACAACTCTTCCAAGATGAAAAGATGAGGACAATGGTAGGTAACCTTCATTATATTCATGTCACACTAGTGCTTCTTGACCTGTGCTGGTTACATAGAAGTAGACTTCCAAGTGCAATTAAAATTGCTTTATTACCCAATAAAGCACTTTGCAGCATGAGATCAAGGTAAAGACAGTTGAGGATAACCAATCTCAATCTGTTCCTGTCCATTTGTTGAGGGTGGAAGAATGAATGCATTTCAATTAAGCAATGTCATCTAGCAAAACCCAGAAAATGTGTTATATCCCTTGTATTACCTGCCCTCTGGATTGATATATTATTTCCAGGTATCTGGATTACTTCCACCCTGATAACATTCAAGAAGCTATTTTCCTAAACCTTATTAGATGGGTTCTTGTTTGATGCTTGTTTTTAGGCTATTTATGACAGTTTTATGGTTATTTGGAACTATTTCCCCCTTTTCAATTGTAAAACTACCCATTGTCATCATGTGTCAGGTGGCCTCCGTATTATAAAATCAACCAATCAAACAATCAAAGTACAAGAAGCCAAAAATAAGCAACAGTAAAGTTTCATAGATATGCTTAATATTAATGATAACAATAACATAATTCACCACATTCCTTCCCACTAAAATACAGACACTATTATATTTACAAATCTAAGCACTGTGTAAATGGGACCAGTTCTATTACCAGAAACCTCGGTGCACCCGCATAATACCTATCCTCCGCGAGCTGCATTGGTTGCCGGTGGTCTTCTGGGTGCAATTCAAGGTGCTAGTAACAACTTATAAAG
>JANHGC010008483.1:287670-298907 GCA_027560395.1 Boaedon fuliginosus
CAGAATTCCTGTCAGCACATGTGGCCTTCAACTCCCAGAATTCCCTAGTCAGCACATGCGGACTTCAACTCCCAGAATTCCTCTCAGCACATGCGGACTTCAATTCCCAGAATTCCTCTCAGCACATGCGGACTTCAACTCCCAGAATTCCTGTCAGCACATGCGGCCTTCAACTCCCAGAATTCCTCTCAGCACATGCGGACTTCAACTCCCAGAATTCCTCTCAGCACATGCGGACTTCAACTCCCAGAATTCCACCCAACGTGAAGCAGCTGGCTGGTGATTTCTGGGAGTTGAAGTCCACACATCTTCCCACTGCGTCCTAAGCTGAGGATGGATCCAAAAACTCTCTCCAGGCCTTCCCAAATGGCTTTTTCACCCCCAAATCTTAAATTGATGGAAGTAGCACAGTCCTCCCCAAGATTTTTCTCTATAAGGAAGCACCCAGATTAATTCCACCCGTGCTCCACTTGGAATTACAGATAGTCCTTGACTTACAACAATTCATTTACCTTTCTCAGTGTGAGGAGAAGCTTGTAGGCTTCTCCTAGTGCAGAGAAAAAGGCCTGAAGTCCCATGACTCCTGGTACCATTGCTGCCCTGTTCTTCATGCCATCTTCACATGTGCATCCCATTACCTGGTGGTGCCGCTCCCTAGAGCTGTGAAGGCATCCAGGTAAGCTCTGGGGATGGTGGGGGATGGCAGTGTGGTAGCAGCCAGGCCAGCACCGCTGCCTGGGAAAGAGGAGCCATGCTGAAAGCAGCATCACAGCCATTTTCTCCAGGGACAGTGGTGGTCGTGGCAGCATGGTAGCAGAAGGAGGAGAAGACTTGGCCAAACTTTTCTTCCTCCCTTCGCTGATGCTCGGAAGGCAGCAGCTGCAGTCTGTCCCTTTAAGGTACTTCACTGTAGGCTGGTGCGGGAGCTGCCTTCTGAGCAACTTTGCTGTGAAAGGAGACAGAAAAGTTCGGCCAAGTCTTGTCCTCCTTCTCCTTATTTTGTCAGTCCAAGGGCGGAGGGGGGAAGGTACGTACTAGGCAATCACTCTGTCTCTGCAGCATCGGTCATGTGACTAAGTGGGCGGGGCCAACTTCACATCACTCACAGCAAGGTGCTGCCCCACCTTGCCATGAGTAATGTCGAGTTGGTCATGCCCACTCAGTAACATGACCACCAAGCCACACCCACCAAACCACTCCTACAGAACTGGTGGAAAATTTTTTTGCATCCCATCACTAATGCTGATTAACAGCTTAGTTATTCAACACAACAAATTTAACTATCCACTGGTTATTGGTTCACTGTTTTTCTGCAATCACTCAGAATGCATTTATGAGCCTTGAACTAGTGATAAACATGATTTATTTTAGTATGTTATTTCTGAAGTAGGCATACTTTCTTGGAAAAATTGCTAAGCTGAGATACAAATTTTACTCAACTAAAGAATCATAAAATCAATGTGCATTTTGAAGAGTTGGACCATTTGAAGTATTGAACTTATTTTAGTACTCTTTTACCTTATTCATTAATCAAGTTAAGATAATAAATATGGGTTGATAAAACTTATATTGTTGAGTTAAAATATTTCTACAGCTTGGTTAATGTGTATTTTTCTCCTGTCTTCAATTCTTTGGCTGCTTTCCCAAAACTTTTAGGGTAGCTACAAATCTGGCTGCTGACATAGTTATATGTTTGTGAATCTAGAGCCTGCAGAAAACCAGCAGACTTTCAGCACTTGCTACTTCTGGACAATAGTTCTGAACAAATAGAAGTATTATCAGTGCTGGATTTCCTGGTTTGCTGGCTAATAAAATTAGGACCTTGCCTGTATAGTTCATGATTCAACATTCACCCCTTCTTATTCTTCACAAAAATACAGGGAATAGTCCATGTGATAAAGAGCAGGTAAAGTTGATAACCACTTCTATTCCTTCTTTGTCATACTAAAAAAGTTACATGAAAGTGTTGATTGATGAAAATGATGTTATTGAGGATGTTATGTTATTCTACCGCTCTTCTACAATGTTATTCTAAGATGAATGGTTTCAGGAACTGGGCATGGCTAGTCTAATGAAGAGAAGAATCAGGGTAGACATGATAACAGTGTTCCAATATTTGAGGGCTGCCACAGAAAGGAGGGGGTCAAGCTATTTACCAAAGTACCTGAAGGCCAGACAAGGAATAATGGATGGAAACTGAATAAGGAGAGATTCAACCTGAAAAATAAGGAGACATTTTCTGACAGTGACAGCAATCAATCAATGGAACAGTTTGCCTTCAGAAGTTGTAGAAGCTTCATCATGGGAAGCTTTCAAGAAGAGACTGGACAGGCACCTGTCAGAAATGGTGTAGAGTCTCCTGCTTGGGTGGGGGGTTGGACTAGATGACCTACAAGGTCCCTTCCAACTCTGTTAATTTGAATTCTCACCTAGCCTTTTAAAAAATAATCTACAGTTTTGAATTTTTTGCTGTTTTTTTTTAAAAAAAAACATTTTATAATTTGGTTGTATATCACCCAGACTCACATTCTGTGAAATGGGCAGCCATATAAATATGATAAATAAATAAATATGAGTAAATAATATAAAAATTATATTATAAATAATTATAAAATTATGACTGTGCTGATGTGGTGCATTGATTTGGTTTATGTATACGTGCATTTATATGCCAGCAGTGCCATGTTGTCTGAGATCCTGAATGATTTCCAATGAATGTTAGACATACTGTATAATACAAATCAACCTTCTTACCAAGGTGTAATATTTATTAAACATGATAAAATTGATGGAAAATTTTAAGAAGCATATAAATACTGAGGTAAAAGTAATGGGTACTGTGTGGTCTGTTGCATGTAATGAAGGTTTATTTAAAAGCATAAAGGACTGTTTATAAGAGTATGTTCTGCCCATTTGTTACATGAAAGAGAAAGTTGTGTATGTCAGCTGAATGTAGAAGAAATGGAGATATATACTAAGTAAAAACAAAAAGAAATAGGATTATGAATAAATGACTGCTGAATGAAAGTGGATTGAATACAGAATGAGTGATTACTACAAAGGAAGAACGTTGAAGTGATTTGATTTTATGGAGATAATGAATGTGAATCAAATTATAGAACAAAGATATGAAGAATGAATGGGCTGAGAAGAAGATTGAGAATGTCATGGCTGGATAAAAATGATGAGATTTTCAAAAAGAGAGATGGGGAAAGCAGTAGAATCAAATAATTTGCTAGGATAGTGAACAGTGTTGCCGAGTCCAAGTTTTAGCCACTTTTTTATCTAATGCTTTTAATTTCTACCTATTTTTTACTCTTTGCTTGCACTCCGCATAATATTGCTAGCTTCTCAAAAGAATAGTGTGATATGCTAAAATAAATAAATTGCTAGCATTCCTCCATATTTTTTCTGTTCTCTGGTTAAACCAGAGAATTTTGGTTCTTCTGGTTAAACCAGAAAAAAAAAACCAGACTGATTTTAAATTTCTATCAACTGCCAAACTCCTAATGTTGGTGCCCCTGCAATTCAGCATTGGGGCTTTTTTTTGTAACCAGGCCAATGTGCTTCCCACATGGGGGCAGTAGCCTTTATTCCATACTACACTCTATCAGTTGTACATAAAGGCTATTGGCAAATAAATCAGTGTTCATTGAATACAAGGTATTGTGTTAGCCACAAATATAAATTATAAACAACCATGACACTTTGTGACATCTTAAAAATATTTATTTATTTGATTTATACCCCGCCTCATTTTCCCGTCAAGGGAACTCGAGGCGGCTAAATAAGCACATGGACTAGATTATTGTATTACAATTTAATGTGTTCTATTTATTTGTGGCTTAGTATTATGCAACCTCAGATGCTATAGTTGGTAAGCAATGATTAATGCTTGGTGTGAACTGTGACTTTACCCAGATGTGATTTATTAGTATTGTGGTCTAAAAAGTTAATTATAATACTGAAGATACCATTTTATTAATTACTGATTCTTTAAATGTTAGCTTATTGAGTTATTATATTTTTTAGTTTTGATTTTATGACCCTTTGTGGTAGTTGGTGGGATTAAAATATAGTAAAGCAAAAAGCAAATTTAGCTTAGAATGAACCATCTTGGCAAATCTAGGAACATTATTGTCAGTTGGCAAATAACTTATTAAAATTATGGAGTTGATTCTAAAAGGGATTTTCAGAACTTGTGGAAGTGTGATGTTAGTTCTTATTTGCTATTGCTTAAACTCACTTCGGTCCCCCCCCCCCCCAGGATCACGTTGCAAATGCAAAAATGTCAGTGTAAAAGACATGGCTATTTTAAAGAACTGCATACAACTGCTATCTTTGTGCTCCTGTGCATTTCAGAGCACATTTTCCTAATTATTTTAGAAGCATTGCACTGCCCTATTATCTGTCTCCCCAGCTAGCAAGCCACATAAATGAGAAAGAGCTAGAGGGAGAATGATATCAAAATGTGACCAGAGTGCTAAATAATATCCTCATACTGCATGGCACAAAGACTGACCGTATGTAGGCAAAGGAATTAAAGAATCAATCAGAACAGAAGCAACTCTATCCCAAATTAAAATGAATTGACTCAGAAATAAGTACCCATTAACGCTTTGCATGTTCAGCTACTTGACAACAACAACACAACAGCCACAACAGATACATTTTGGCTCACCCTGTTCACTTTTTATCAACTCTGCAAACAACGACATCCACTTAATGGGAGTGAAGAAGAACCTGAAACAGTCTGTTTATTCATTTTCCAACAATGTCTTCATTTCATATGGATCCAAACAATCCCCATTCTCATTGTTCTGAATTTATTCCATTGCCTGGTACGGTAAAACACTGCTTTCAGCATTCTAATGGGATTTCATGGGGGCTGCCATCCCAGGGCTGATTTGTAGCAGGAAGCTAGGACAACTAAGTCTTTGAGGAGGATTAATGTGAGAAATGCATGCCTCTGTAGAGGAGCAGCCATGCAAGAGGAAAAACAACCCTCTCTTCCATCGCTTGTTAGTACCATCTCATTTTCATTGGGATATAACATAGTGCATAGTCTGTCCTCTGCCAGGAGGAACAAAGGCCTTTCATAACAATGAAGGGCTTGGATGTGGGAGGAGGTTAAATTATTCGAACATAGTCAATATTCACCTGCAAACTTTATCCTTGCCATTCTTTCTTTACATGTAAAGAAACATGCCACTGTTAAAGAACCCCAGCTTCTTTTAAAATGCATTTTTAAGCATTACATTTACATTTTGATAGCAAAGATTATGTGCAAAAGGAATGGTTCTCTTAGAAGGCTGGGATCAAAGTTTTTAGAATTAGACTTTACTGGTTTTAAGAAAAAGAGCTTTTCTTTTGCAACTCAATGCTTTCTTTTTTCTTTCCTCCTGTGCGTACATCTCTCTTTCCTCTTTCTTACCCTTTCCTCTTTTTCTATCATCTTTATTTACATTTCTATTATATATTATGATAATTTTAATAAAATTCTTAATTAAAAAAGGAAAGGAAGGGCACTCTTATCTTCCCATTTTTGGCTTATCAATTAAGATTATTCATAATGTGATAAATTAATAGAATGCATTATTACAGAAAGTAATTGGATGTCTAGCTTAATGCTCATCCAGAGTATTGGGAATATAAAGTGCTGTGTCATTACTATCTTTATTCATAATGATTCATTAGAAATTCAGGGATGGTGAATTATTTCTAGAATGTGGAAGGGCAGGGCTGGAGAAAAAGAAAAAGTGTTTTTCCAGAAAACACCATGATCTGAAAAGTGTTGCTTTCTGTGTTACTTTCTAAAGGGCACTTGCTTTAAGAATATTTCCTGGGCAATAATTATCTTTGTGTGTGTGTGTGTGTATATCTATGTCTATGTCTCTCCATTCCAAGAGGTGAATTGACAAGGGAGAATAAGGAAAGGCTGATACTAAAATTAAATATTTATTTTAATTTTTGAGATTATTATTCTTTAGATTGGATTGTTTACATTCACTGACAGTATATTAATATGGAGGTGTGCCCTCAGGTTTGTTGTCAAATCTGTGTTCCCAGAATGAATTTCTGTAAATTTAATTCTGATCAAGCATGGCAATAAATAATGGTTCATCAGGAAACTCTATCCTGTATTCAATTATAGGCTGACAGGAGAACAATAGTCTCTGCAGGACATTGCTTTTATCAAAAGGCAAAAAAAAAAGTAAAAATAAAATTTAAAAAATTGCAGTACTTCATCACAAATTCTGACACATGTGTATGATATCACAACAGATGTACAAGTGACATGGCTTACATCATGTTGCTACATTGCGATTTCCATCGTTCTGCTCCCTTCCCCACCTCTCTCTTGTCACTATGCTTGACAGATTTAACAAAGCTAACTATTTTATGGCTGGCAAGAAGTAAGCCATCTCTCCATCTTTGTCTCTCTATTACAATTATTAATCTATCTGAAATAAAAACAGTAAAATAAAGAATCATTAAGACTTATTAATAACCATATTTCTAACAACTATTGCTTTAACAATTGTTAAAAAAAATCTTTCTTAAAAAGTCATAAATATACAGAAAATTTCTGTACTTTGCAATTTAGAAATTAAGTCTTATTTCTATGACAATCCCAGAGTTCAAATCTTAAATCTTTCCTTCTTGCCCTTTTGAGTCAATTGATATTTGGTTGTTCTTTTTCTAATCTTGAATGTCAGAAGCCTCTGTTCCATTTTTGCTCAACAGTTTAATTTGGCTGGAGCATTTTAGGTTCTCACATAACAAGCTGCAGATCTTATCACTTATGGGCTTTTGTTCCTCTCCTCCCCTCTCCTCAAAGTTGGTGTCTCCATTTTACATAAATGAGATATAATGGCAATGGCCCAACATTCCCTTCTGCCAGAAGACACGATTTTCTAAGCCTAATTAAAGACTCAAGTAAACTAGGGAGAATATTCTATAGATAGCATAGGTGTGATGTGGATTCTGACCTTTTCATTAAATAACTTTCCAGTGAAAATAATGAAACTAAAAGAAGTCATAAAATGATGCAAACTGTTGAATATCACAAAGTCCTTATTACTCAAGTTTAACATTTTACTGGGTTATAAAATAAGATACAAAATGTGAAAGTAAAAATAGGAAAACAGTGGGGAGGAAGAGGGGGAAGAGAAGTGAGGAAAGCAGGAAAAAAAGAAAAAGAAACATTGACTTCCCACTATCTTTGTTGCAGTAAAATAAGGCATTAACATCAAACCACAACCTTTTGTTTTTTCCTAATAATATGAACAAGCCATTTCTATAAAGATCTATCAATCTAATGTGTAAAACCCAAAATCAAAGTTTCATTCTTTTCCACTTCAAGCACAAAGTTCAGAAGCTGTCTCCATGTAGAAATAAAAGTACTTATATTATTTTCTTTCATCAAAATAGTCAATTTTGCCATTTCAGTCAACTCCATCAACTTTTGCAATCATTTGCCCATATTAGGAATTGAAGTATCCTTCCACAGGGGTGGTATTCAGCCAGTTCTGACAGGTTCTGGAGAACCAGTAGCGATAATTTTTATTGGTTTGGAGAACTGGCAAATACCACCTCTGATTTGCCCCTCCCCAGCCCTCCCCTTCCAGGAGTCTCCACGTGCCCCTATTTGCCTGCCAGGATGCTTCAGGGAGGTTTTCTAGACCAAAAACAGGGCATGGGGGTGTGGTGCCACCCTCCACACCCCTATTTGGCTGCCAAGAGGCTTCAGGGTGCTTTCTAGGCAAAAAATGGGGCGCCGGGGTGTGTTTTTCTGGTAAAAAAGTAATTCAATAGATCGTAGAAGAAAGGAAAGAGAACAAGAGAAAGAGAATGAGAGACAGAGGTCTACTTAAAACTTATTTTTTTCTGAAAAACCTCTGATATTTGAAAATATTGGTTTTGAATTACTTTTTTACCAAAAAAACATGTATTCAAAATAAACATTTAGGTAAAATGTTAGAAACAGAAATCTAATATGTCTAAAAAACATTAGATGTAGAAGACTGCTCAGAAATAATGAAGGAAGGACAGTGGTGGGATTCAGTTTTTTTTACTACCAGTTCTGTGGGCATGGCTTGGTGGGTGTGGCTATGTGGTCATGTGACTGGGTGGGCCACCACACACCCCGGCACCCCATTTTTTGCCTAGAAAGCACCCTGAAGCCTCTTGGCAGCCAAATAGGGGCGTGGAGGGTGGCAGCCTGTGTGTGTGTGTGTGTGTGTGTGTGTGTGTGTGTGTTCTGTATTTTACTGAATACGGTTTTTTTAAAGCCAAAAACCCAAGCATCAACAACAAAGAACTTAAGGTTGCATTAATTGTATTGCCTTGTACTGCCAAGTGCTCTGGTTGCTTGCCAGTTTGTTGCCAAGCAATAGCTGATGTATGCACAGTAAGGAAATGGTGAGAAAAAACACACCAATGTTTTGCTGTCCCATATAATACAGTGCTTCCCATGCAATTGTTATTTTTAATCTACAAGTAATTATTTATGTAGTTTCACTTTAGAGATAGTATTCTGCATCTGTAACATCAATATTAGTAATATAGCAGGGTGTGAAGACATAAATAGAGTCATTTGGTGCTGGAGATTAGTATATTTAGTTCAATACCTGTAGTTAGCTGAATTAGTAAGAGTAAATCAGTCTTACTGAATTGGTGCACCTTCCTTTAGGCTCTGTAAATCTCTTCATTTACATTCTTTTTAGATAATGAGATTTGGAGTTTGTTTCAAGTTTGCACACTTTTGTGACACTTGAGTTGCTTAGTCAGTGTATTTCATTTATATGAATTTTAGAAGCCATAAGAGTGATTTGTGTGTGAGCTTGCATGTCTGTGAGTCTGTATATGAGATTATCTGTTAATGATAAACTCTTCTATAGTTTATGAGTTAATGATTAACTCTTCTCGGCTCATTGTCAAAGATCCCTGGGTTCTGATTTCATTGTCTTTTGGTTTTGATTATCTGAAATCTAGGAAATACTGCTTCACGGTTGAACTGGCTATGTGAATTTATAGATAAAGCAGTGATGCAAAAGTCTTATTTTGAAAATTATGTTGCTTTCTGACTGGCTAGATGCCTAGGAAGTAGCCGCAATGTTTTTTTTCTCATACATTTTTTTTTCCTTTACAACATTTACTCCATTTCATGGATGCATAAAACCTTATGTGCTGCATGTCTTTGTATTTTTCCTGGCATAATTCTCAGGACTATGGTTTTAATCTTGGGTAACTGAAATTCTTTAGGGAGGCTTGTAGTCCCTTTACAACAAATTGTCTTCAAGCAGCTTAGCAAAATTTGGAATATTGTAATGTGAAAGAGAATAGATGCTGGGGAATTTGAAGAATTCATTATGGGGAATTTGAAGAATTCCTTATGATACCTACACTGACTCCTTCTGTTCAGTTGCTGGGTGGGCATGGCCTAGTTGGCCTCCTGCACCATGGCAGGGGGCCATTATTGCAATCCCCAGCTTTGGAGCCTTTCCTTGAGCCTCCAGGAAGGTGAAAATGGCCTCCCTGGGCTCCGGAGGTCCTACAGAGGCCAGAAATGGGTCCATTTCTGGCCTTCTAGAGCCTCTGAGAGACCCATTTTCCCCCTCCTGTGCTCCAAAGGTTTTTCTCAAGCCTCTGGGAGGCCCATTTACCCACTCCCCAGGCTCCAGAAGCTCTTTGAAGACTGGAAATGGGCCCATTTCCAGTCTTCTGGAAAGTCTGGGAGGCCCATTTTTTGCCCTCCCCCAGCCTCTGCGTGGCCCTCCACTCACCTTGGATCCAAAATGGGCCATGTGAAGACTCCTGGGAGAGGTGGGGTGGGGTGAGCATGCCCAGCCAGTCATTGCAACTACCAGTTCCGTGAACCAGATGTAAAATTAACATCTGGTTCACCCAAACTGGTGTGAATCACTAGCAGCCCACCCCTGGCTAAAATGATGGACTTCCTACTCATAGATAGGCTGCTTTAATCCCGCTAACTTCAAAGGCCTTTAAGCAAACTAATTGACTCCAGAATTAAATTCATAGATTTCTCCTATTAATTTTCATGATTTGAGGTATGCTTGATATGAATTCCAAGAAAGGCTCTTAGTTGATGATTAAATATAATGCAAAATTAAATACCCCTTTTATTTCTTTGATTAATCATATTCAAGCCAGCTAGCTGATGGCAGCAGTGTGTTGTTATTTAGCTAATGAGAAAATGAGCTAGTTTTTGTTGACCTTATCAAGTTGGACTAAATATTTCTTAGATTGTCCATGAAATTATCTGTTGATTTCTAAGATATTTCAAGAACAATTTCCTGTGCAGTCTATGTGGACTGGCAGGATTGCCAACCTTGTTTTAGGGATGGATTTTAGTTAATTAATTTTTGTGTATTTGGTAATTACAAATCTATTGCAAATTACAGATTTTAGTACAAATGTAATTTACAGTGTTTCAAATAATCCAAGAAAAGTGTTTGTGTGTGTGTGTGTGTGTGTGTGTGTGTGTGAGAGAGAAATCTGTGCTTAAAGAGTACATGTATTTATACACTTGCTTCTATGCAAGATGAAACAGTGATAGTACAAATTTTGGGCTCAGGCAGAAACCAACATTTGTACAGCTTGTACAGAGATCCATTCTCTAAAAGCAGATTTTTGATCTGAATTAATATCACATTTCATCATATACTGCAGGACACCACATTATACTCATCGCCACATTCAAGGTGACTATAATCTCTTTTGTAATATCTGAATACAGAAAGGGACTAGTGTCTGAAGTCCTGTCTAGCAACAAGCCTGTATTGTATAGGCATGATGGTATTTGGCAGAATAACTTCATAGAACAAACAAATCCAGCTCATATCTGCCTTAAAAGTTATGGTGCTGAAAATGGGAATGAAATCAAACTATCGTTTTAATTTAAAGAAAAAAGAAAACCAAGCAAAACCAAAATCTAGCTTCATAAAAATAAGGGGATAGTAACCACCAGGCTATATAAAAGTCAAACCCTTTTTTATCTATTTTAAGAAATTATTTATTCTTTCATGACCTAACATGAGTTTTGCAAGGTCCTTTTATATGTCAGAGGAATCTGTTCTGTTTATAATGGAAACCAGACAAGATTTTCTTTTTATCCATTCAATATACAAGATGACGGTTCCTTTCCTTTCCTTTCCTTTCCTTTCCTTTCCTTTCCTTTCCTTTCCTTTCCTTTCCTTTCCTTTCCTTTCCTT
>JANHGC010008485.1:1688-30010 GCA_027560395.1 Boaedon fuliginosus
GATGAAGAGGAGGAGATGGAGAAGAAGGAGGGAAGAAGAGGAGGAAGAAGAGGGGGAGGGAAGAGGGAAGAAGTGGAGCAAGAAGACCAGCAGGGCGAGGAGGGAAAACAACATGATCAATGAGAGGGGGAGAGGTGACAAAGGAGAGGAGAAGGAGGGAAAAGAACATTATGAACAGGAAGGAAATGAAGAGGAGTAGCGGGGTGAAGATAAAGAGGGGAAAGCCACCTTCAGTTACTATTACCACCAATCACATTTCAAGTCACTTTCCACTCAGCCCTGATCACCACAATTATACTTCTTTAGAAAAATAATGCGAGCAAGGCTGGGTCATCAGCTAGTAATTTATAAGTTCAGACCATATGCACTTTATTTGCTTTGCATTTCCTCTGATATGCAGTAGAAGCCCACTCCATTTGCTCTGATATGCAGTGGAAGCCCACTGAAGATTCAATAGCTGCCTTGAGTTCCTCTTGAACAGGGAAGACAGGAGGGGTATAAATCTATTAAAATAAAATAATAAAATAAAAGAACGGTGGATATTTATGATGAACATTTCCATTCTGTTGGATTGCAAAACCAGTTCTAGCTCCTTACTTCCTGTAATACTCAGTAGACACTGGAATCCATTCTTGGCAGAGATTTGGATGCAATGAAGCACCATAGGAGATATCAGAGCCAAATAAGTGAATAAGAATGGCCAGTCATAAGGAAAACAGAGTGGTCTCTACAGCAGCACAACTGCAGCAACACCTCTCAGTCTCCTAGTCAGTCATTCCATTCATACTCACGCTGAAGAAAATAGGTGGACAGACCAAAGTATCTTTCAAGACTACATACTGTACAACAATCCCATGAAATATATTTTGCATATGTAGATCGTACCATGTATCCCACCTCTTACAAATTGTAAGATCAATAATCCTGCCACCACCACCACCCCACCTACTTAAATTAAAAATTAAACAGAAGGGCCAAAGTGCTCTCTCACACACCAATTCATATTCTGAATTCAACTAGTGTTCATTTGAAAAAAAAAATAAGACATTTCATCAGCATTTCCGCTTTGTTACTTGCTCTTTATTATTTAGATTGGGTCTGAATAATATAATGTAACACTTCGAGCCAAAGATGGAGCCAAGTAAACCAGCACTGGAGGCCAAGATGGAGAAGATCTCCACAGCGACTGTGTATTTTCCTTTTGTGCTTAAATAGACAGGAACGAATGATACCCAAACACTACAAAACACCAACATGCTGAAGGTGATGAATTTGGCCTCATTAAAACTGTCAGGAAGTTTCCTAGCTAAAAAGGCTGCAACAAAGCTGATTATAGCTAGAAAGCCCATGTAACCTAACACACAGTAAAACATGGTGGCTGATCCTTCGTTACATTCAAGTATTATTTCTCCAAAAATGGAATGCATGTCTTGATTCGGGAAGGGTGGGGAGATTCCCAACCATAAAACACAAAGGCCGATTTGGAAAAGAGAACAATAAAACACAATGGAAATAGCCAGTTTCTTGCCCATCCATTTCCTCATTCTGGATCCTGGTTTGGTAGCCATGAAGGCAAGAACCACAGTGATGGTTTTGGCCAAGATGCAAGAAACAGTTATGGTGAAAATGGATCCAAAAGCCACTTGTCGGAGGAGACAGGTCACTTTTCTGGGTGGGCTGAGGAAAAGGAAGGAGCAGAGAAAGCAGAGCAGGAGGGAGAAGAGGAGAGCGTAGGTCAGATCCCGGTTGTTGGCACGGACAATTGGCGTGTCCTGATGCTTAATGAAGATGACCAGGACCTGGATTGTGAGCAGAGAAAATAAAACGGCAAAAAATGCTAAGCTTATCCCCAGAGGTTCTTTCAATGAGAGGTAGTTGATTGTCTTCAGAATACAATGAGATTTATTCTTGTTTGGATATTGATCTTCTGGACACATGGTACATACATCCATGTCTAGAAAGAAGAGGTGCAAATCAAAGTAGACTAAGCTGATTTACAATGCATCTATGGAAAATTCTGGAATCATCCACACAACCAGGCTTTTCAGCAGAATATTAGGCTACTATTTTGCAGGGGCAGAAATATGCAACACTATCCAACACCTCCTTCCACCCATTGGGGAAAGATTCCCACCACCACCCCATACACGCATATCTTGCTGCATATCTTGCTGCATATCAAAAGCAAAGTCTTATAGCAAAAGCAAGTTTGGGCTTCATTTCAAGGGGCATTTTATTTCAAACCATCTACTCTGAGCTCTGATATGCTTCCTTTCTAGTCACTGATTGCAATGTGGTATGGCTATTTTGTATTTGGATGAAGAGCTATTTGGTCACTTCTGAAATGATCTCTGCTGATATGGTACATTTTCCTTTTTTGTTTTTAATTCAACTGGTGAGCCAATGAAGTCTTCCAGTTCATCCCACTTCTCCTCCTGCTTCTGTAACATTTAGTTGTCTACCTGTGCTTGATTCCCCACAGTTGAGTTGAGGTAAAAAAGGAGACCAAGACCAAATAGATTTGCTCAGCTCAATTACTGCATTAATGAAAATCTTTTAATTTTATGAAGGAGGGATTTAATGATGGACATTTTTAACTAGATAAAAGATAAAATGGTAGTTCCCCTTCTTTCTTTCTTTCTTTCTTTCTTTCTTTCTTTCTTTCTTTCTTTCTTTCTTTCTTTCTTTCTTCTTTTCTTTTCTTTTCTTCCCTCCCTCCCTCTTTCTTTCTCTCTCTCTCTCTGACTCATGCTGGCTACTCTGTTTCCTCTCCCCATTAAAGAGGATTTCTGGCTTAATATGGAAATGAGAAAGGTGGTATTTACCGGTTCTCCAAATCACTTAAAATTATCCTCACTGGTCTACCTGAACCAGGCCGAACCGGTTGAATACCACACGTGGTAATGTGCAGCTTGGAAGCTTCCCCTGCACTATTTGAAATTTATGCAATATATAGATAGTCTTTGACTGACCGCCATTTATTTAGTGACCATTTGAAGTTACAGCAGCACTGGAAAAAGTTTTTCACACTTACAACCACTGCAGCATCCCAATGGTCATGTGATCAAAATTCAGACTTTGGCAGCCGACTCATATTTATGACGGTGGGAGTGTCCTGGGGTCATGGGATCAACTTTTGGGACCTTCTGCCAAGCAAAGTTAACGGGGAAGTCAGATTCACTCAACAACCACATGATTCATTTAATAGCTGAGGCAAGAAAGGTTGTAAAAGGAGGCAAAACTCATTTGACAGCTGTCTTGCTTAGCAACAGGAATTTGCTCAATTTTGGTCATAAATCAAGGAATATGCATTTTCCACATTTATTTATTTATTTATTTATTTATCTATTTATCTATCATTTATTTATCTTCTTTAACTTGGTATCTTCTAACATGTTCCTACAAGCCAAGACCAGCATGATCATTGTCATTGAAGCTGAAGACAAGTTGTATTAATAGAGATCTGGTGGTTTAGACATAAATAAGAGTACTGACAAATAAAATATAAGCCATCCCTTATATATTGATATAAAATGTATAGCCTTACCCAACTCTTTTCCCAGGACTTCAGCAATTCATAAACCTCCCAAATATGCAGGAAAAATAAAGCAATATATAATATTGAATTTCATTATGCAGTGTGTCACAACCTTAAATATAAAAATATTGTACTCCAATATTTACTACTCTGCTCAGAAATGTTGAAAAATACAAGTGTTAGGTAAAAATGAGAAATAAAAAAAATAAAAAATAAAAAAAATACAAATTGTTTTCGTAATACTGGCCTTGGGCCTCATATAAAGATAGCAAACAATTATTTTTATATTTTTATTTCCTAGGAAAGAGGCTTATGGGATTGTGTTCTAAAATAGCACAATAAGTTGACTAATTGGGGTGCTATGGGTGGACCTGGGGCATCATTTCTCCTTCTGTCTCAGACGGCACAGTATCTTAAATTGCTCTGAAGCATGTCTTATTACCTTTAAAAATAGTTTTAGAACCTCTTTCAGTCACTTGGAATGCACTTAGAATGACAATATTGAGTATATGCCCTATCAAGAATTTCCAGCTTGAGGTGACGGGTTGGACTAGAAGACCTCCAAGGTCCCTTCCAATTCTATCACTCTACGTTCTGTGTTCTTCAAAATAACTTCAAAGGTGTATTCATCTTAAATTACTGTCTTTTATAATGAAGATCAAATATATTGATGTTTTAATTTATTCCAATTAAGTGTCTTTCTCTTGGTTTTTTTGTTTGCTTTTTTGTTTGGGGGTATTGTTTTTTTTAATTTGTCTGTTGTTGTTTGTCATTTCAGATCCTCATTTTCTCAACAATAAAGAGATGTCAGATGTTACATTCCTTGTGGAAGGAAGACCATTTTATGCTCACAGAGTATTACTATTTACTGCATCCCCTAGGTATTTATACACATTTATAGATGAATATGGCATAAACTTAATTTTAGTAGTTTGGATTACAAAAGGCAGGCAGGTTAAAGTGTTACCCAAGAGAAATATGCAATTAAGATTATATTTCTTCATTGGCTGAAGAAATTGCCGATGATTACTGCATATCTCACTACAGTAAATGTTATCAGTTGAAAATTAATTAATTAATTAATTTTATTAGATTTATACCCCGCCTCTCTTCCCTGGTCAAAGGGATCTCGAGGTGGCAAAAGTGTAGTATAATCCAGAAAGGGACATCAAAGCATAAGGAAAAACAATACAGATCAGTCAGGAGTTTGGTACTGTTCTTAGGGAAACTATGTTCAGTAGCAAAAATATGTTTCTTCTCTATTGCTAAGTCTTACAATAAAAGTCAATATTACAATACATATCCAGATTAAAGTTGGAGAAATTTGCTTGCCATTATGAATGTAGACCCATTGTGATATGTACTATTAGGCACTAGTTTTTTTACTAGCTTTGGAGATGAATAATGGTAGACCTTTCTGGACAGTACTCCAGCAATCCCTATCACTATCACAAGTGGAAGGATACTGCCAATTTTTTTTACAATTATGAATATAAGGTATTAGGAGCCAAACATAATTTTTCCTCTTTGCCCCTTTCTCTGAAGCAGAAATGGTGGGTTGGCTATTGCTGAAAGCACTTGAGATGACTTGAAGAAGCTATTGATAATTACTATTATCTTACCCTTCTCTGAAACACTTCAGTTCTTGGCCTTCTCCTTAAAAAGGGTGGTGGAAGCAAAGAAATTAGAAAGTACTTTAATATCTAATTTGGCCTTCCAAAAGAGCTGCCAGAATTATTACTCAGCACAAAAACTGACTATTTGAACAAGGCTGGCTTGTACCACTTGTGATCTGGCATTCTGAAGTTACGCAGTTCACAGCTTTGGCTGCTACTGACAGATCCTGGAGCATATCTTTTCTGCCTTTAAAAAAAGTGTAATATATGAGTCTTCAATGGATAAGTATTGTCCTTGTGTGTGAACTTTATACCATGCTGATGCAATGGCTAGTTTCTGCCCTAAATCTTTTTTTTTTCTTTTCCTTCATGGTGATGTATTATTGGTTTTTTTTTACAAATGTATACATTACAAATTGTTTTGAAATAGCAAATGTATTTGGATGTTTCTCTGTAGGTTTAAAGCCTTGTTGTCCAACAAACCTCCCTCTGATAGCACTTTCATTGAGATCAGCTATGTGAAGTATCCCATTTTCCAGGTAACGTTGAATGTCTCAACTAATAATTAGAACCAGAGAAATTTCCTGAAATATGGACTCTAATTACTGTTTTCTAACAGCCGCATTTCAGCTTTGTTATTCATTGGAATCAAACTGCATATGAATGACATTGATCTACTTTTATGTGGCCTGGACACAGAGTTATATATTGTAACATTTATGTAGGAATGGTAATCAGGTTTAAAAAGTGGAATTATTAGCAAAATTTGAATTCCAAGGTCAATTAGAACAATGGTTTCATTTGCTTGTTTGATTGTTCTACTTTTGTCAGACCTTAATTATTTTGTAAATACAGGTAGTCCTTGACTTACAACCACAACTGAGACCAAAATTTATGTTGCGAAGCGAGGCATTTGTTAAGTGAGCTTTGCCCCATTTTACGACCTTTCTTGCCTCAGTTGTTAAGTGAATCACTGCACTTGTTAAAGTAGTCACATGGTTGTTCAGTGAATCTGGCTTCCCCATTGACTTTGCTTGTTAGAAGGTTGCAAAAGGGGACCCCAAAACACTGCAACCATCATAAATATGAACCAGTTGCCAAGCATCAAAATTTTTTTAATGATGTGACCATGGGGATGCTGCAACAGTATTAAATGTGAAAAACGGTCATAAGTCACTATTTTTAGTGCTGTTGTCACTTTGAAGGGTCACTAAATGAGCCATTGTAAGTTGAGAACTACCTGTAACTCAAGGCAGTGAACTTACACACTACCCCTTCGTTGTCCTCCTATTTGCCCCACAAAAAAACCCCTGTGAGGTGGATTAAGCTGAGAGTGAGTGAGTAACCCAAAGAACCCAACCATGGTTTTATGTCTAAGACAAAACTAGAACTTACACTCTCCTGGTTTCTACACTAATAGCTTAAACACTACACAGGGGTGGCAAACCTATGGCACACATGCCCGAGGTGGCATGCATGGCCTCCCTGCGGGCATGCAAGCTGGCGCCCGACGCACATGCGCACATACCTCCCATGATTTGCGTTTTGATAAAGGTCCTCCCACCTGCCCTGGTGGTATGCTGACCTTTTCTTCCCTCTTCCGAAGCAGAGCTGATTGGCGCGGCAGCACTGATCAGTTGTTTTTTGGAAGAGGGAAGATTGCGCGTAGATGGGGGGGGCATGTGCGCACAGATGGGTGGGCACGCGCACGCTTTCAGCACACGAACCAGAAAAGGTTCGCCACCACTACACTACACCAAACTGCACTCTTCACCTGGCCACCATAAATGCTTTTCAGGAATTTTTTAAGTATTGGTGGCAGGGGAGGCATCTCTCCCATCAGGAATATATCTGAATGTTAAGAAACCCAAGAAAGGCTCATTTGAAGATACCTCCTGTCTTTTTCCTGTGTTGCTTTCATGCCTTCTCTCATTTGGTTCTCACTCAGGCAGCAGTTGAAAACCATATAAAGGTGCAACTCTTTCACAGACTTTTAACTATTCATTGGTTTCATGCCACTTCTAGTGTCTATTTGAATTTATGTTTTTAGTTTTTATAATTTGCTTTTGTTTGACTACCTTTACCTATAATAAATCATTCAAATGAACATTTTATTTCAGAAGTGAGCTCCTTCAATTACTGGTATTACACATTTCTTTTTTACTTTCTCATATTGAGTGTCAGAGTTCCAAATGAAACTTAGCACTCAGAAACAAAGTCCATCCAAGCATAATCTCTTATTGGAGAAATCATGTTGGCACATCGGAAGGAAATCCGAATCTAAAGTTTCGGTTTTCCTTCTCATAACTGATACTCAAAACCCAACCCCCATACACACATCATAAATCACATTGTCCAATTAACATTTCCTTCACTTGGCACCAATTTCTTCATACGCAGCCCTCCAGGTGCAAGATGGCCTCGACCTTGACTCCACCCCTTCTATTTTCCCAGGCTAAATTTGTGGCAGTTTAGAAGTAATAGAAAATGTCTATGCTATTGCTATATAACTTCCAACACTGATGTTGAGGTTTTCAGAATTAAGTGTTCCTTAATTATTCTGAAAGAGGTGGGTTAAATAAAAGTTGCCAGGTTTAGCTTGCCTTTCATAGGAGCATGCCTGGCAGAGATTTACCAGATGAAGGCTTTCCTTCCATTTGCATCCTACAGTGAAATGTTTCCTGGCCCGGCTTTTGCATACTGAATTTCTCCTCACAAAACTGCTGCTAAATAGAGAATATGAGCTCTGTGAGGAGAAAAATTGGTTGTTAATTCTATAGCTTTGTAGCCAGTAGGTTTCCTTTATCAAAAATTCTTGAGTAAAAATAACAGAAACAAGAATTACTCCCCAGGCATAAAGAGTTGAGGGTTATCTTTTCAATATATCCTAAAATATATTCATACTATTTCATTCTTTTTCTATTTTCCATTTTGGAATAAGTGTTCAACAACTTCCCTTTAGTGTTCAACAACTTCAGACACAAATGTATTTTTGTAATTTATGGATTTTTTTTTGTTTCAGCTTATTATGCAGTATCTCTACTGTGGAGGTTCAGAGTCACTTCTCATTAAAAACAATGAAGTTATGGAGGTAAGAGGCATCTTATTCTAAAAACTACTATTATTATTACAAGTGTGCTAAATTACTAGATTTGGCTGAATGAAAATATTTGGAGGTGACGTCAATGATAAATTAATTGAATTTATTCAGGTGCCTGGAGTTGCTTTTGATGATATGGGTGTCTGTGTAAATGTGATAAATAAATTAATAAAAATCTTTCTTACATGTAGATTTTTTTGACCCATTGATTTTTTCCCCTGTTTGTAAAGTGTTTCAAAGATGCTTTTTCAGGAGGCACCTGGGATTTCTTGTTTTTTCTTTGAAGACGTTTTACTTTCCAAAAAATTTCCAAAAGAAAAAACAAGGAAGTCCATTTGCCTCCTGAAAAAGCACCTTTGGGACAGCTGTGACCTGGATGACCGAGAATCGCTACAGACATTTGTAAAGTACTGTGAAAGCATGCAAATCACCTGGTAACTTTGGGGAGAAAGAAAAAAAAAGAACAAGATAACAACCATAGTTTTCAGCTTCATTAGATATTATTTGAAATACTACAATATGTACAAAGACAGACACAAAGATGAAAAAGAAATATTCATTTTGTTGCCCACAAAAAATGATTACTGTCCCCAAACCTGTAACAATCGTTTTCTCATTTTTCAGCTTCTATCTGCTGCTAAATTTTTCCAGCTTGAAGCATTGCAGCGTCACTGTGAGATCATCTGTGCAAAAAGTATCAACACAGAAAATTGTGTGGATATTTATAATCATGCCAAGGTAACCCAATAGTATTGCTCATACATATTCATTAGTGCAGATACCCATGCCCAGCCTCAGCAGAAAATGTCCTTGGACAGGTGTCAAGGTCTAATTGTTGCAATCCTGGCCTAGTTTTTACTCTGCTTTGTTGCATCTTCCTGTGCCATTACAATGAGAAATCGCATTAGCCAGGTCCAGTTGTAAAAATTCTTCCCATCCTTCCCATCCTTCCCATGCCGCCTCGAGTTCCCCTTTGGGTGAAGAGAGGCGGGGTATAAATCCAATAAATAAATAAATAAATAAATAAATAGGTGTTCTCCTGGGCAGTTCATAACTATACTGGGACTTACACAAATAGGGAGGGAAGAGTATTGAAATTCTAATGAATAGCAGTAGGACTTGGCTCACTCTAGCTATATATGACATGGCTATTAATATTGTGTATATCATAATCCATATGAGAATTTAGCCCGTTTAATCCTGAAGAAATGCAATTGGGAGATAGGATTAGGGTTAGGATTAATATAGTATGCAGATAAAACTGCTGCTCACTTTTTGCAGTTATGATTGCTTTTTTAAAAAAACACTAAATTTGGGGAACAAACAGTATGCCTACCTACATACATATCCATTGCACTATTCTTTTTGGGGCATAGCAATGGCAGAGTTGAATGTATAGAGTGAAAAGATGTAACTTCAAAGCCCATTTCCCAGAAGACCTTGGATTTATACACTGTGGCCCACCTTCTACCAGCCTGTCACAGTTTACCATTGCCACCACCTGCCTTCCTTAGAGAATGGCTTTACCTGGCGGCCTCCTAATCCCAACCTATAACACAGATGTCTTGTCTTCCAGCAAAGAGCAGGAATGATAAAAGGAATTCTATAGGGCCACTTCCTGCCAATTTTAGCTTTCAGGTATGTGACTAGAAAAAACAGTCCCTGCTTCTTTGAAAAATTAAGTAATTTCATAAGTGATTTTTTTTTTAAAAAAGATCAATTAAAAATAAGGAAGAAAGAGACATAAAACATGCATAACTTTAGGTATTTACATGTAGAGACAATCAGCAGCATGAAAAATAAAAACACAGTGGGGCTAAAATTACAAACAGCATTTTTTAGGAATTACCCACAAAAAAAGGGATAAGATTGTGGGCTGATAACAAGATAGCATTGATCCACTAATACTATGGCAATATTTCTAATGAAAAGAGTTGCCCATTTTGATCAATGATGTAAGGACTGAACTTGTGTAATGACACTAATTATCTGATTACCCATAACCCTTGAGCACATACAGAACAAAAGAAATTAAAACTTAGCACAGTTCTCAACTAGTTCATTCCTATCCCTCTAACAAACTCCAGATCCTTACAAGTGTTAACACTTACTAAACCAAAGAAATAAAATACATGATTTTTTAAAAAAGAAATATGGTTAAATCAAACATAGACCACCACTCACTTTCTGATAGGAAGCAAACTATTGTGCTTCCACCATACTGATACACCTTCTCATATATTGCCTTTTCTTTAAACTACTTACCTATCTATTTTTAAGCATCTAATCAACTTCTTCAGTCTTTCATTTTCTTCACATGATCAAACAACCTTAAGGTACTGTTTTCATGCTAGTCTATCAATTTGGTTTCATTAATTCCATATCTCTTCTTCAGTAACCCATTTGTACTTACTTCTTAGAGAGGGCTGTAAAGCAGTGGCCCCCAACCTTTTGAGCACCAGGGACTGGATCCGTGGAGAGAGGTTTTTCCACAGACCGGAAGGGATGTGGTTTCCTGTGCAGCCTGCATCCTGAAGATGGGATTTGCTTGTTTGGGTGGCCTGGTTCTTCTTGCTTCAGGTCTTGCCGTGTCCACTATCCAAATGATGCAACAAAGACTTTTTCTTTGTCTTTCTTAGTGGCAATTAAATCTGACGTGTTATAGAGCAGGTGCCTATCTGTTTGAATTCTAAAGTCCCAGAGCACTTTAGCTTCTTTGTTTTCTATGATTATTGCTATTATTGCTAGAACAAGTTCTATGATTATGTGCTGTTATTGCTAGAACAGTCCCACCAATTCTTGTTTGCAGGAAAATGGTATTTCTTGCAGATCTTTCAATCCTTTCACTGCTACTAGGTCATGCCGTTGTTTGCTGTCAGTCTGTGTGATCTTGCAGTAGCTGTCTGCATCAGGCAGTCCATTGTTTCTTCAGCTTCTTTCCAGAGGCGGCACTTGCTCTCTGTTACCGTCTTCTCAATTCTGGCTTTGTATGCAGTTGTTCTTAAGGCTTGGTCTTATGCCACCTGAATTAGCTCTTCTATCTCTTCAACTTTCCTACTTTTAACCATTGCTAGTTCTTGTTATTATCTGTTTTCCATGCTACTTTTTCAATATGCTGGCCATGTAATGCTTTATCGTCCCATGCCTCTTTTTTCTTCTTCATTTGCTCTTTATTTTAGTTGGGTATCTTCAGTACTCAGTAAGCCTTCCTGGTATACTAGCTTCAGTACATTATTAATATTATTTGCCCTTGCAGTTTTCTTGGCAACATTTCAGAAGTGATTGGCACTTGCCTGCTTTATAGGGCTGAGAGAAAGTGACCTGCCCAAGTTGGGTTTGTGCCTAAGGCACTATTAGAACTACATTGAACTGACTGGATCATACTATCTTCTTAATAGTAGTCATAAGCCATTTAGTTGTAAGCCTACAGCATGACATTGTTTGCATACGATAATATACATACATGCATCCCCCAAAGGACACATTGCTGTAATGTCACAAGCATTCCATACACATTTATCCATTAATACATTATCATCCAGATTCCCTTTTTGAGCAATCGTTGTATTGTAATTTTCCATTATTTCTTTTACTTCATAATTCAGAAAGCATCCTTTTTCATATTTCCCATCAGATAGTCCCATACATTTGTGTGTCAATCTATAATGCAATTCTTATTGCTGTGTCCAAAGCCATTTCCAGATTGTTTTTCATGAAGTCTGTTTTTTATTAAGTTCTGTCCAATTTTAGAAAGAAAACTCAACCCTTTAACATTCCGTATAACAAGAGACAACCATTAGATATTGTTAATACAACTAAACCCTAGTGTAGCAGATCTTGGGTTTAACAGACAAAATCTGTTGGACACAAACTTGGTCCAACTTATCGTTACTGTATTGGGACTTCTTAAATCCTCAGAATAATTTTCCCCCTGCCAGAAGTATTTAATACCCAGAAGGAAAGATAAAAACATTTTTTTTCTGGTAAATTAGTATCAGGAGGGCAGATTAAATCCAATGTTGTTTGTTCTAATTGAGATTTTGTCACATAGACATTATTGCCCATGTAGTTCTACCTTAGATTGCCAACAGATATTGGATACTGTTGAATAAACCTAAAGCACTGTGGGCTGAAGAATTAGCTTCAGTGAGCAATTACTGTATACATTTGTATATTTATTTGTGTTTCTTTTTCTCTTCCTACCCTTCATTATCCATCTTCAGTTTCTTGGAGTCACAGAACTAGCTTCTTTTTGTGAGGGTTATTTTCTAAAAAATATGATGGTCTTAATTGAAAACGAAGCTTTCAAACAGTTGCTGTATGATAAAAATGGAGATTCACCTGGCCAAAATGTTCTACAAGATTTACAGAGGACGTTGGCAACACGGATCCAGTCGATTCATTTATCATCCTCGAAAGGCTCCATTGTATAAAGTTTTGGAAATGTTTGAAGTTTCATCAGAGACGCTGCACGTGAAATATTGCTGTTGTATAATTTGAGCAAATACACAATTCGTTTCCTACTGGAATATTACATTGCGGTTATGGGCCAAAGGTGCTGCCACTTACTTGAATCTTCTTTTGGGCAAAATGTTGGGCAAGTGATTCCTGGGCATTTTTGGAACTACAAGGGTGCACTGGTGTCCTGTGAATAACATGTTCACATTCTGGATGCAAAAGTGCTGTTGTGTAGCTAACGCCAGCAGAAGATGGGCTAAATTCTGGTAAAGGGTAGAAGCCCTGAAAGAACAAGAATGCCATGGAACAATTCTCTGACAAAACCAACACATCAGGTTTTTATTACACAACGTTCTGTTCCGTTTGTTATTTTCTTGTTTGGAAGGAGAGGCTAAGCCCCATAATACTTCCCACTTTCAAAGTCCATTGTATTACACATTTAAAAAATATAGAACTGGATTACTTGCATATAGCAAAATTTAAAAAAAATGATAAGACTGTTAAAAAAATGTGAAAATGTATTTTCACAATTTGTTAGTGGTGGGATTTTTTTTAATGGTTCCGAAATAAATGGGATGGCTCTAAATTGTTTTCCCCAAAAGATATATTTAAAATTGAATGTAATATGTTAAGTTTGGTTATTCTTTTGTTTTTAATTGTGAAACATGCACTGTGTAAACATATATATGAAAATGGTTCGGTTCATCTGCTTTCTTTAAAACTGATATAATCTTGCCCAAATGTTCTGATTACACCAAAGAGGTGCAGTTACCAAGAATTTAATATTTGGGGTAGGGGAAAATCTGCATGCTAGTTGTGGTTTGGGACTTAAAACAGCAATGAACATGCATTTGCATGGTAATGGTACTTGTGAAATGTTATGTTTGTGCTTAATTTTTCCAAGAAAAATGACAATTCAATGTTCACTGTCAATTTCATTTGTGAAGTTATATTTCAGGGTTTATTTTCTGGATGCATACAGTTCCCACAGAGAGTTTTAAAGTTGAAGATTTCTAGTTATATACAAAAGGTCAATCCTGGGTCTTTATTAAGGGAAAAGATGGTATTTTGTTACTAGGCAGAGGTTATGATCAAGATGATTTATTTTAATTATATATTAAATATATGCTATAGAGTGATTTCTTGCCATAAATTCAGAATGAGTCAACTATATGCTTATAGAGGCCTGTACCAGGTCTTGGATTATTCAGTGACAAATATTTTTAAGACAACTTTAATAAGTGCCGCACAAACTCAACAATGTTGATTGGATTAGCTGTTATTTTGTGGACTGTAGGTACACTAGATTCCATCAGAATCGTTTATCATGCTAACTTTCCTTTGCTAGAAATGAATTATGGCTGGTTCATAAGCTTTGAAATATTTGTGATGATGATGGCGCAAAAGAACAATTATATTCTTTTATAAAGGTGCTACTTCTCATTTAAAGATTTTTTAAATATATATATATATATATATACAGGAATATACAGGAATCCAATTTTTGTAATAGAAGGTAAGAAAAGAAAGCTCTGGACAATCCTCCTTAGTTGCTACTTTAAACCACTGTAAGCAAGAGCACTTGCAAAGGTACTTAAACTACCTTAAAATTCTAAAGGCACAGTTTGGTGACTGAATAGTGAAACATCAGTCTTGCCTACCCTCTGCTGTGTGGTCTGTAATTAGCCTCTTCCTTTCTCGAAAGTTGCAATGCTTAAAGGAGCAAGAAGTTGACCACTTTTGTGACTGGCACCTTGCAGTCCTTCCCTTGTGGCTGTGCTTTCTAGTAAACAAGACAGCAGGTGGGCTGTTATAACATCACATCTGAAAGTCCTGTATGTGTTTAATTGCCAAGTTGCCAAACAGTGGTTCAGGATATAGGATCATGCAGCACTAAAATTGTATGAATGTTGTTGTTTTTTTCAAATTAAGGATGCATTTTAAAGCCAACTTTCCACAACATGCTAGAACCAGGGCACATAATGAGCCACAATACAGTTTGCCTGGGCATAGCACGTTATAAGACCCCAGCCATTTATTTTGTGAAGTCAGGTTTAGAGCTAAGCTTGTAGTGGGAATCTAATTTAATCTAAACAGTTATTGTGATGTAACGTTTGTGAATATAAGAAACAAAACAAATGGTTTTTAAACTGTGTGCATGTCCTGTTCAACCCTGAGGGCTTGTTCTGTTTTGAAAGGAAAAAGGAAAGTTAAATGGCATTTGTGAAAACAGTTAAGACATATGTCTACCTTAGCGGTACTGGCCTATAAATACCAAAGGAACTGGGACAGGGAAGAAAAAAAGCTTGTCGATCCTTGATAAGAAGTTTAAAAATCCAGAATCAAGAGACTCTTGCACAAATCTTTGGATTCCCCCATAATGGGGGGGAAAGCTACAGGCATTCCTCAACTTACAACAGTTTATTTAGTGACTGTTCAATGTTACAACAGCATTGGAAAAAAGTGTCTTATGCCCGTTTGTCACCCTTACCACCATTGCAGCATCCCCATGGTCAGATGCTTGGCAACTGACTCGTATTTATGACGGGCGCTGGGTGTTCAAGGGTAATGCGATCACTTTTTGAGAACTTCTGACAAAGTCAATGGGGCAACCAGATTCACTTAACAAATTGTAGTGTAACTTAACAATTGCAGTAATTCACTTCACCAGTGTGGCAAGTAAGGTCGTAAAATGGGGCAAAACTCCCTGTCTCTCTTGGCAACAGAAATTGTGGGCTCAGTTGTGGTCGTAAGTTGAGGACTACCTGTGCTGCTCTGCTTTTTCCAGTGTGGCTGCCAATGGCTTCTCTCCTTTTACTGACCCACAGCCTTGGAGGGATTTCAAAAGCTCCGCCATGTTTAAGGGGGGCCAACTAAGATCCTTTCTGGGCTACTCAGACATGGATGGGAGCAATTACATGCTTTCATCCTTTTCTGGCAGGAGGAGCATGGTGCAAGACAAAGCAAATTAAAATTGCATAGCTGCAATTCGCAAAGGGTTTGTCCACCTATATTACTGCAGCTTTTCCGTGTTCTGCCTCTGTCTTACTATCACACAAAAGTTCCTAGGATCTGGGACTCCCAGTTGTCTTCAGGAGAGAGAAAGTTGGTGATGTTTTCTATTTCTTTCTTTTTCAGTGCAAATTAGTAGCAACATTAATAGCAACTATTTTGATTATTCTTCCAGAATTGATGTCATGTTCCAGTGTCAGATTTCTATTTTACATATTTACATTCCTTTGAAATTTAAAGTATATTTACCATTTTATTGACGTTGAAAACTGATTGAAGGATTTAGAATCAAGATAGCATTGGTTTACTATTAAGATAACATTGTGCCAAATGTTAGCTACATGATCATGGTCTATGGCAAGATTTATGAAGAACTTCATGGATCACGAGGCTGGTCCGCTTCTTTTGCTGTGTCTGCAGTCTCCTAATTGAGAGATTGTTTTCATCCAAGTTCCTACTTCCTATCATTCTACAAAGGCTCAAATGTTGAATAACAAGCTTCTGGAATCATTTGTGTGCTAACAGTGCAACATACATATTATTAAATAAATAACTAGATAACTAAAAAGACAATCTAGATCAAATAACTAATAATGATTTAACATCTGCTGTTACTCTTGTTGCATATGCTTTTGCTGTACAGTTCCAATAGGAGCCATTGGTACAGTATGTTTTTTTTTTTTAAATGTGTATTATGTATTAATCAAACAAGCCAGACATATATGATAACTTGTCTCTGTCTGCCTTCTAAAGAAAAGAATTCCCAATATTGAATTTTCATCAGTTTTATGTTACCATTAATCATCATATTGTAAGAAGGCAAGTTGAGATAGAAGTAAGTCTATACATACAGATGAGATAGTACTACAAGATAAAAGAGTAAAGTAGTTGGAGAGGAAAATAGTCATATTTTGGTATAGTACAGGTAGTCCTTGACTTAATGACTGATCATTTAATGACCATTCAAAGTTATGATAGATCCCCACAAAATCTACTTATGACCAGGCTTCAAAGTTCTGATGTTGCCTCCCCCCATGGTCACATGACTGCCTTTTGGGCACTTGGCCACCAGCCCACATATGAGAATTTACAGCCTCCCATGGTCATCTAACTGCGATTTACAACAGTTATGCCAGAAACCAGCATTTACTTGTGGTTTCTGGCAAAAGCCAGTGAATAGTGGGCCATGTTGCTTAGCAACCACCGTGTTAGCTTAATGACCACTGCGAACAAGGCCATACAACTGGGATGACCATGTAGTTATCTGTTTTATGACATGACTTAACAATCATAATTTCTAAGCTCAATTATGGTCATAACTCAATATCTGTCATAGATCTGATATGGCACAATTAAGAGGAACAGGTTTCTCTGAAATTAAATGTAAAACTAAAATGGGCAGGAACCTATATCCCCATATAAAGAACTATGGCTGGTTTTTTCTTGTCTCCAGTCACAAAAATTTGTTTTTTATTCTCACATAGAAACTCTAATATCAAATGAAAACTTTATCAATTCATTTTCACTGAAAAAGTGTGTTTCTCTGAATACCTACTCCAAGGGTGTATTTGTACCACATGACACAAATAAAAAATGATGAAGCTTGGCTTCTACAATCCTAGTCACCATTTTGACATTTTTGACACCCGGTGCCTCTTCACGTAACATTTAACACTTGTATCAGGCTAAGTTGAAGCTTGCGGCTGTATCTATATTGAATAGCAAAACTACATTTGCCTTTGAGTACCATGTGAATTCTTCCTAAGTCTTCAAGCTCCTAAAAATTACCAACTGCCATTTTTTTGTCATAACAATATTTATTCATTCTGCCACTTTCCTTTGAAATTTAATTTCCAGGGAATTTAATCCGCATGTAATTAAATGAATTTTATCTATTTTCATTGAGCTGCCTTTTGATAGAAAATGACGTGGATGTTTCATATTTTATGCAGCGCCTTCTGTTTGGTGTGGCTACAGGTCTTCAAAGACTTACAGTTCTGCCATTTCAAAATAGACTTTAAATTTCAGCAATGGCATCAATGGTTGCAGTTTAAAAAACCCATAACATTTCTTCACAACAAAAGTAATGTGTAAAGGTGGGGTACACCATAATCTGGTTTCTTTTATTCAGTAACTGACATTAGCCAGCCACTACCGTGTTTCCCTGAAAATAAGACCCTGTCTTACATTTTTTTTGCCACCCAAAAAGTCACCCAGTCTTATTTTGGGGGGATGTCATCCACTGACTAACCTATGAGTTAGGGGCATGTGTATGTTGGGTGGACGTGTAAAAAATCAAGCTAGGTCTTACTTTCAGGGGAGGTCGTATTTTCAGGGAAACGGGGTACAAACTATATACACATTTACAGTTTCATATACACATATTGTACATTTCTCAGACACCTTTTTTGCTGGGCCAGAATAGAGATGACTGGAATGGCACATGTTTCAAAGATTTATTACCATTAAAGAACTGACTAGAATAGATTAAAGTAATCAAAATAAGATGAAATTCCAGCCATAATTGTCATACTACACTTAAGACTCTATTTCCTGTCTCACACTTCGGTATGATGCTGTAGAATATTGAAACCGTCATTGAGGCTGTATTTAAAATACCATTTTGGCTACATTCAAAGTATAGTTTTGAGGGTGAAGTAATTTGGTAAAGGTTTGTGTTATCCAAAGCTCTTCCTTTTCCTGGCAGTAAAAATAGAATAAACACTTTGAAATATCATGATACCTCAAATCTGCTGACTGAGTAGACTTGCTCCTTGTTTTTTCTGTCCCTGTTCTCTGAACTTACCCAGTCTAGTCTTAAAACTCCAAAAATACATTATAGCAATAGTGTATTTATAGTGTATAAATACACTATAGAGTATCTTTAGGAAGTATCCTAAATAACGTTTCCTTGGATATTTGGATATTCTTTGAATAAACTCAGATTTTCTCCAATACATTGCAATCTAAAATATTAAAAAAATATCATATTAGGCTTCTACAATTCTGTGTGCTGTATGTATGACACGCAGATCAGAATAACAGATTGGAAGGGACTTGGATGTCTAGTCCAACCACCTGCTGAAGCAAGGAGACCCTATACAATTTCAGACAAGTTGCTGTCCAGTCTTTTCTTAAATGCCTCCAGTGATGGAACACCCCAAGTTCTGAAGGGAAGCCATTTCATTGATTAATTGTTCTCACTGCTAGGACATTTCTCCTTAGTTCTAGGTTGCTTACCTGCACAGCACAGAGTGCACCAATGATGTTATCTAGTTGGATAATGAAATGTCTATAACAAAACAACCAAACTCCGATAGCACCAAGATACTGGAATTTGTATGTCCTAAACTTGATTTTTCTCTGCTTAGCTCAATAATAATAAGGCCAATCACAAATGAAATGGCAAAATGAAATTGGGCATTACATGCTACTATCAATAATGGTGCATTGCACTTTTCCTGGCCAACCTTCTTCTCACATTAAAAATGTAATAGACCTAATGCATTTGGGGCCAATCTTTCTGATAAGTGTGCACAGGTCAACCATATTAAAGAAGTGCCACAATTAAGAAGCAATAATTGTAACCTGATAGCACCAAAATTACTGATGAGTTGATGTAGTTTAGCCTCTGGCCAATGAAATGAAGAGAAGACCCATACACTTTGCATCCCTTTAATTAAACAGTGACATTTATCCAGAACCAGGAAGTGTGCTTTTTCTGTTGTGATACCTGTTCTCTGGGACGTAATTCCAGAATATAAACTCTGAACACATACCAAAAATGTTATTCCCTTTCCCCCTTGAAAGTTCATGTAAATTATATTTATGACAGGAGCAGAAAAACTGTAATTTTCTTGTCTTACTCAGTGAACTGTGTGCAGGATTCTGATGATGTCATCCTTTATTTGGGTGCCTTTCCACCAAGACTTCCATCCTCTGTTATCAACAAAATCTATTACGAAGGAAAAGATGAAAACGGTTATGCAATGCCCTATATTTTTTGTAGTAGAACCTCTCTGATTGCTTTAAAAAAAAACACATTTTCTTTTGGATGAGAGAAAAATGCAAAGTATTTTTATTTTCACATTAATAGTAAAATCAAACTTGTCAGTAGTGTAGAAATAGCACCAGGATAATAGCATTCGAGTTCCCCGAATAGGTGAAGAGAGGCGGGATAGAAATCTAAATAATAAATAATAAATAAATTATATTGGTTGGGTTTAAAAAAACATATCTCCCTAGATTAGAATGTCATTGTAACATTGTAACATCACTGACCATCATCAAACTGAAGGGCCACATTCAGTTGTGTTTCACAATCACAGGACATTTTATGGTTTTTTTCTTATTTTTTTGAATCGGTTATAATTAAAACAAGGCAGTTAGAATAGTCAAATGATCAGGAGAAGTATAGAGAAGGTGAGATCTTGCCTGGTAGCAAGGGTGGAATTAGAGGTTGAAGCCAATATTTTAGTGATCTAGAGCCCAAGGTCCACAAAGTTCAACCATAGCCACTAGAGGCCTGGAAGCAGGCCTAGAATACCTGCAAATTTGGGGAAACGGGGCAGAGAAATAAAAGTGGTCTGTATCAGTCTAGGATTCAAATGTCAACAAGTCCTACAGTGAGCTCAATCCATAAAATTTAAGAGTCTGAGAGTAGAGCAAAAATAAAGGAATAAGGTCTCACATTGAAGATTTTTTTATACAGAAAGCAAGGACCTGGAGGTCCCTCTTAAGCAGACACAGTTCAATTAAATGCACTATCCTGAGTAGTCAAGCAGATAATCTTGGCTGTCTCCTTTAAAATTGCCAATATGTCCTGAGGCGAAGTTAGAAAGACTTGCCTAAGAAGACCTTGGAGAACCACTTGCTTTATGTTGGTCTCTAATTCCTGTCTTGTCAAGGCCATGCTGGCTGGGGTTCAACATTGGGAGGCAGGTTCAACATTGGGAGGCAAAAGACTGGGAGAGATTAAACTAGAGAGGGCCAAATAGATGGGCCAGTAGTCTGTTGCTTTACCTATTTACTGTACACTTCTCATTATGATATTGTTTTAAGATTTTTTTGACTAAACTGTTGGCTGAATTGTTATAATCAACATTTGATTACATCTTAGTATAATGTGTTAATGCAGTCAATGTAAGGTAATCATATAAAACTCAAATGTTGTGATAGAAGCCAAGGCAAGCAGTAGATGATGAATTTTCCTTTTTTTAAAAAAAAAAAAAAGTTTGTTATCTGTGGAGAAGAAGAAAAGGGGAAACATTAATCACGGTGTTTTCTCAGCTGAGTCTAAAATACTTCCCCCTTGAAACTAGTAAGCACGTTACGCTGCTTTGCAGGTAAACTGGGGATGTTAAAGATATAAAAATGGGCTGGCTCATCCGGTATTCCAATAAACTCACAAGTCATGCAATATCCTGCAAAAGGAATACATGAGTCTAATGAAAAATCTAAAGCAGTGGCCCCCAATCTTTTGGGCACCAGGAACCAGCTCCGTGGAGAGAAGTTTTTCTGTGGACCAGAGGGGGTGGTTTTGCATGCTGCCTGCATCCCGCGGATGGGGCTTTGCTTGTTTGCATGGGCTGGTTTCTGGCATTCTGCAGACCAATGCTGGTCCATGGACCAGGGGTTGAGGACTCCTGATCTAAAGTTAAAAGCTGAAAGCACACATGGAATGTTTCCTTTTCTAAAATGTGTACACTTTTAAAATAGTGTTTTAGTAGATTTTTTTAAAACATAATTTTTAAAATCCAATTTTAAAATTGGATCTTGCAACTTTCAAAATAGCTCATTGTAACAGCAAACCAATAAAACTAGGATGATTTCCCTGAGATCTAGCAGATGATTATTCAAAATCCTTATTAATAGGTATATATAACATCAGTTAGGATCTGTAGCATTACTCTGATGCTTCGAGTGATTGTGGCGAAGACTCTCCTAAAATTGCCACAGCGTATTTCCAAAATCTGCTTACAAAGCAACAGACAAATGACTAAGCAAATTGAATAGGAGGTGGAAAGCATATTTGACTTATTTACAAATTATACTCTCAGTGAAGATCTTTATCAGAGATACTTTCCTCTTTCCTGGGAAAAAACAAACAATACTTTAAATTCTTCATGCAAAGATTTCATCTGGCTTATTGCCCTTGTTCTAAACCAGACAGTTGGCCATTAATATGGTGCCAAACCAATAAAATTATATTCCAGCAGGCATGAAAATCTGAAGGGAGATTGCATGGTATTTTCTGTATTTTTTTCACCAAAAAGAACCATGCAGGCATGCTAAACCTCAGTTTGGTGCATTTCAGTTAAATTCCCTCAACTCCAAATGTGTCAGATTTTTCCCACTACTTCCAGTGCTGAAATCTTGTATTACCGTATCCTTTGCACTCCAGAAAGCACTTGAAAATAATTTATTCATGCCCTAAATTTATATGGTCAAAAGATGGTTTAAAAATATTGTTATAGTATACAGTATATAGTCTTTATCTATATTGATAGATTAAAGCATTACTGCCAGACAATTTTCTTCACCAGCAATAGGCAGAAAAATGTGACCTTTGCTTTAGTAGAATAGTCCAGAATGATTCATCGTCCTGATTCTCCTCATTCTTTTTATGCACTGTTGTTCTGTTAGGTACTATGGTATGGAACTAACAAGATAAGATTGTGTTGATCATGGTCTGGAGAAAAAACATGAGCAGGGGTTAAAACTTGAGTTGCCAGCAAATCATGGTGACACAAAGTTCTGAATTTGTATTCATTTTCTGTCTATAAATAAACATTCCAAATTATCCATAGTGTTAATGATGAAGTTTGAAGCTGACTAAATGTTACAGATTGAATAGGGCTTCATTTCTTCATTCTGGAACTGTGCTTTAAGCTACTAGAAGCTTTTAAGAGAACCTCATCCCACTTATTAAAAGTTATGGGAAACAATGGGACAATGGCAATTGTGGAAGATTAGAGAGATGTTGAAAGAGGGGAAGAATTTTAAAACAATGGATTTTAAAGGAAATATATCATGGTGCTTGATTCAGCGTATGTTGGTATTTTTTTACTGAATTATTTTTAGTGAATTCAGACCAACTAACAACATCAGGTACATGCAACTTATAAATGAAAATGAAAGAGAAAATCCATTCTAAATTGTATTGTAAAGTGATAAGACATTTAAATGAATGTGACCCACCATTTGATTGAAATTTAAAATGGTAAGTAAGAATGATATAAATCTGTTTCTTTCAAACCTTATTTGTAGCAGGGCAGCATGAAAATCCATTTCCTTCTACAACAAATAATTCTGTTTCCTTTTATTTTAGTTACCCTACACCAGCAAATCAAATGAGTGGTTTTAGTGACACCTGTTGTTCTGTCAATGCAATCACCCATGTAAAAAAATAGTATTAGTTGTAACTATGGGGTTTGTTGCCAAGGATTGCACTGATAGTAGTTGGCTGTTTGTTTTATGTCAATTGTCTTGTGGCACAAAGGAGTTAAGCTTTTATAGCTGTACTCAAAGTGTTAATTTTTGCCGGCTTCAAGTTTCAGCATGATGACTTAATTGCTGTGTAGATCTTACAAATACTGATTTTGCAATAAAAGGAGCAGAGAACAAAGAAATCGTTTTGAACACACCAGGGTAATAAAAGAAGTAAAATACATTGCATCTTGATTTTTTTTTAAAAAAATACTTGCTTATATTAATATACATCCTTTAGCCTTCTGAATTGATGGTTGGTGGTGCTGTGCACTACTGAAGATCCAGATCCTTGTCGTAATGCTTCTAGGTAACTTTCAACTTTTGTAGTGACGAGAGCCTTTTCTAATGAATTTCTTTACTGCGTAGGCATAGGACCTGATGGTTTACTCTGAAGTCTTATCCTCTGCAAAGAATTATAGGAGAACTCAAAAGCTACAGAGCAGCCTAGTGCTTATAGAGGTGAAAAACTGCACAGGAACTGAGTGTGCTCCCCTAGAATGTATCTTATGCTTCCCTGCAATGTTAGCATTTCCTGTAACACAGATTAAAACTCATAGTTTTTATGGTTGTTTAAAATATGAATGCAATCAGGTAAAAAGGGAATATTTTATGTGGTGAAGACAACTTCTGACTTCAAATGATTCAGAATTCTAGATCAGAATTAATATTGGTTTGGAGATAATACTTGTGTTGGCTTTTCCTGTCCCAACCTCAACCAATGGTCAAGTGCCTCAAATATAGGGATCTAAGGTAGATATCTCAAGAATTTATACTGGTGGTCAGTATTGGTAGAAAATATTCTTAAATCCTATTTTTGGATTTGTCTTTAATAAGGACCTGGTAAGGCGGGAGCAATGCTTTAATATATTTCAGAAAGGACCACAAAAAGAATAACAAAAATACAGTGTATGTACATATTTATCAATTGACTAATGTTTCTGTATTTGAATGATTTTGGTAGTGTCAACAAGTGATTGCTCCTATTGTGTTTACTGCTCTAAAATTATTTGCATGACTTCTGGTATATTAAATTCCTTAAGAAAGATATCTATCTAACCATATATCTGTACACAAACACACACACACACACACACACACACACACACACACACACAGTCAGCCTGCAAAATATTCTTGTCAGATCAGCCATGTTTTGTGCGAATTGTATATTACTGTTGTGAGCAACAATGGTATATGATCTTTAATTAATTGTTGAAATTAAAATATGTTTTTATGGATAAACCTGTCTTGTGTGTTCAGATGGCAAAACCCTATATTCAATATTTGCTATTGATTTTACAATTTCACAAAAGATAGAAAATTTTTCATTTTCATTGGGACTGTAGACACATTTTACGTTGGCCTGTGACTTTAGTGTGCCATTTCAATCCAGATATCATGGTTAAATTATAATTTAACAAAACACAGGCTAACCCAATGAGTGAAAGGAATTGGAACACATTCTGATGATTCAGAATTCTTTTAAGGAAAGTCACAAAAGGAGACATGAATTATGGGAAAACACAAGGAATAAAAAAGTAAGAGAAGCAGGAAAACAGACACAGCCATTTTTAAAGCCTTGGTTTGTAGTGTTATAATTGGCTGAGTTTGCAGAGCACAGTAAGCTAAATACCAGTTTTAGCAAGAAACCACTTTATACATCTGTTTGCACCACAATATATATTAGTGCTGTGGTAAGTTGAAATCTTATTCATCACAATTTCTAATGAACTGTAAGTTCTCTATCATCTTTGCTTCAACAGACTTACATGACTACCATTCGGCAACATTAGACGCTTTGCTGTTTGCCATAACAATGTTCTACATATAAATTATATTGTACCTCTTCGGTTTCTGAATTAGCTACAGTAGTTGCATGACATTTACAGTCTCCAGGGAAGTCAGATCAGATTTCAGCATTCAAGACTGTGCAGTGCCTTTATTAGAAACAAATAGCTTAGCTAAAAGGTGGGGACAAAACTTTCTTAGGAAACATGCCAACAAAACTACAATACTGTACATGTATGAATACAGGTAGTCCTCAACCTATGACAACAATTGAGCCCAAAATTTATGTTGTTACGTGAGAAATTTATTAAGTGAGTTTGGCCCCATTTTTCAACTTTTCACATTTGTCAGAAGGTTCCAAAAGGTGATGATACAACCTTGGGACACTGCAACCATCACATGAGTCAGTTGTCAAAACATCCAAATGTAATTCTCACAACCATGGGGATGCTGCAATGGTCATGTAAGTGTGAAAATAGTCTTAAGTCACTTTTTTTTAGTGCTGTTGTAATTTTGAACAGTCACAAAATAAACTCTTGTAATTCGAGGACTACCTGTAATCACTTCAAATTAAATTAAAAGCACCCAAAGATCTCCAAGTACTCTAAGTCCCTAATCACCGATCAATTCTTGCAACTATTTTTAATTGGCATTATACAGTATTTTCTGTTGTTATATGTTTTCACCTTTCACAGGTCATATTCAAGTTGGGCGGCCATATAAATAAAAATAAAATATAAAATATAAAGCAAATAAGTGTAAAAACAGTCTTCCTAGTTTTATATGGCTCATAAAGCAAAATGGAAATCCGCCCCAAGTATAGTGGTAACCTTGGCATGAGATTTCCCACGAGTTTTATTTAATTCCTTCCCTCCGGAGGGGTGTGTGTGTGGAGGTTTAAGAAAGGGAGGAACATTCAATCGGGTAAGAAGAAGAAACGTGCACAATACACAAAAGACCAGCCGAGTCGCTCCCTAAAGGTTTGCCCGTCCGGGTTGCACTCGACAGGGTTTCTCTTCCGCCGCTCAAACGTCTACCAGTGACGTTGCGGAGCGGGAGGGGCGTTGCCGCGGTCTCTTTCTTGATAGTGAAGGGGCGGATATTCACATGTCGCTCCTTGATGACCTCACTCCCCCAGGGCCTATAGCATTTCGTAACGCTCTTGACCCGCAACAGGGCGGGTGTTTGGGCTTCATGGAAACGTCAGCAGGAGACTCTGTGGGCGGAACAGGAAGTCGGCAACGCACGTGTCGGCGTATGGGGGAGCCTCCTTCAGCTGCTCGGTTCCTGCTTTCGTGTCCCGGTTGGAGCCATGAGTCGTCCCGTAACTTGTGTTGCCTGGGTGCCTCAAGGCGTTGCCAAGGAGACGCCCGACAAGGTGAGAGACGCGTCCCTCTTCTTTCCAGCCGCGAGCAGAGAGGCCCCGCATCCCCTCATTTCGGAGTCTCCTGCAGTATTTCGGGCAGCAAAGCAAGTGGAGGCTTCCCGCAACGTTAGTCGCTGGGCAAAAGCAAAGCAAAAGGAGGGCGACGTGGAAAGGGAGGCGATTGTATAAATGTCCACCTTGTCTCAACTCTGAAATGAGGCCAACCAAGTTCAAGAGGGCGTGTTTCGTGTATATTTTTTCAAAAACGAAGCCTAATTAAAATTTAAGGCTTTTAAATTAAGAAAATGGCTTGCATATTTTCCTTTGAAACCCAGGAGAAAAAATCGCACGGTATCAGTTTCTGGTACTACTGAACTTGGCAAGGTAGAGTGCACACTGCTCTTCTGCATTTTGCGCAGGAATAACATTTTGTCCCCGTTTATGAAGCCAGCTCATTGTATCTTAACAATTATGAGGAGCGAACCGAGTGACCTCCCAGAACAATTTTGAATTCAGTAATGTAACGGTATAGAACAGTAATGACTTTGGATTTGAGTTTTCACGGAGCACCACTATTTTTTCCATTGTTCTTGTTTGAATTATACACCGTAATATCCATAATTCTCCATGTTTCAATATAACCGCCCCGAGTTCCCCTTGACCGGGGAAGAGGGGTGGGATATAAATATAAATATAAATAAATAAATAAATAAATCTTATATGTAATTCTCTGCATTTTTCTTGCCCTTAATATAGAATTGTTTGTCATCTCTGAAAGGCCGTACCTTGATTTATAGTGTACTAGGAACCATCACAGGATACTTCATTCAATTTCAGTTTGTTTCTGTAGTCCCTCTTGCAGCTAAGTGTCTTAATTTAAGTTTCCTGGGCACAATTTTTGTATTTAATAGTTGACTTTCTAGAGAGTTTTACAACTTATTTTCTCGGACTTCCATTTTTTAACAAATCAAGTTGTCAAAAATGGACTGTTGATTGGAATAGAGCTACCATACCTAAGGACCAAGAATGTGGGCAACCAGGAGATTCGAGGAGCCGTCTTGAGTTCCCCTTGACCGGAGAAGAGAGGCGGGGTATAAATCAAATAAATAAAAATAAAAAAATAGTAAAGCAATATTCTAAAAAACTCTAGCTCTATTCTTATTTCATTTTACAATTTAGATATAATAATCCTAATTAAAATATATTGGGTGAAACTTGTTTAAAAATGACTGCTTTTCAAGTAGTCAGGCATGATTTAACTATAGGAATTTTATTTTCCATGTTTATCTTGCAGGTACAACTTGACAAGGAAGAACTGAAGCGTTTAATTACTGAAGCTAAAGAGAGATTGCAGTATGTTTGAATTGCATTTGAACAAGAGCTTGAGAAAGCTGATGTTTAGTGAAAAGTCAAGTTACAACAAAACACCTCTATTTCTTCAATTTAAAAATAATTAGTCAAGTGAAAATCTAGTTTGTGCCTAATTTCATTTGTCCAATGGAAATATATAACCTGGATTGAGTGATCTACAGCATAAGTCTAGTAGGTGGGAATTGTGTTAGTGATATATGAAAATGATATAAGAAATTTATAGCATAGATGTAATGGAAAAATCTTTGTGATTAAATACACTCTATTAAGATAAACTGGCAAAAGTAAACAGATCAATTCAGGTTTTGTAAAAAATATAATTAAAACTGAAATACTCTATAATAGAATTTTGGAATAGGAAAAAAATAAAGTCATTACATTTTATTAAAAGTGCGGGTGTCTAATAAAGGGTTATAATTCAATACATTGAAACAGTGGTTCTCAACCTGGGGGTCGGGACCCCTTTGGGGGTCGAACGATCATTTCACAGGGGTCGCTTAAGACCATTGGAAAACACATATTCCCACATGTGGTCCCAAATAATTTTATGGTTGGGGGTCACCACAACAGGAGGAACTGTAT
>JANHGC010008488.1:0-12446 GCA_027560395.1 Boaedon fuliginosus
ATCCGTCCCTCCTGCCTTCCTTCCTTCCTTCCTTCCTTCCTTCCTTCCTTCCTTCCTTCCTTCCTTCCTTCCTTTTTTTGGAAAGCGAGGAATTAAGTTTTATTCAGGATATTTTTATTACTCTGTGCAGCCGCACCTGCAGGCCCTCGTCCGGAAGTCCCGCCTCACGCTCCTTTCCTGCTGATCGGGGGAGGCACCGCTGCCTTTGCTGCTGCCAGATCCATCCGGGCACGAGATCCTGCAGCTCGGGTAAGACCCCCCCCCCCGAGTTTCTCCCTCTTACTTGGCGGCTTTTTCTGTGGCTTGTTGAGGTGTTGAACGGCGTGTTGCTGTGTCGCCACCTCCAGGTGCTGATTGTGTCTGAAGACCCTGAGCTTCCCTACATGCGTCCTCCTCTGTCCAAGGAGCTCTGGTTTTCTGAGGACGCGGAGGTGACAGAAACTCTGCGGTTCAAGCAGTGGAACGGCAAGGAGCGGAGGTGGGCTTCGGGCTTTTCCCTCCCCTGTCAATCCAGAAACGATACCGGTAGTCCTCTGCTTAATGACCATTCGTTTAGTGACGGTTTGAAGTTACAGTGACCCTAAAAAGGGAACTTACGATCATTTTACACACAACCAGTGCGCCATCCCCATGATCAAGCAATTAAAATTTGGACCCTTGGCATCATTTTTCACACTTATGACCGTTGTAGCATGGTCAGATGATGGTCAGATGATTTACGTTCAGATGCTTGGCAACTGACTCATATTTATGACGCCTGCGCTGTCCCAGGGTCATGTGATCCCCCTTTTGGGACCTTCTGACAAGCAAAGTCAACGAGGAGGCCGGATTGACTTAACAACTGTTTTCCTAACTTAACGACTATAGTGATTCACTTAACAGCCGCGGCAAGAAAAGTTGTAAAATGGGGCAGAACCTCCGCTGTCTCACTTAGCAACAGATATTTTGGTCTGAGCTGTTGTAAGTTCAGGCCTGCCTCCGTAATTGTGGAATGCCCAGTTTTAAAACCTTCACCCAAGGAATCCACAGGGGAGAAGTACTCCTAGCTTCCCAGAAAAAAAATCACGGCACTTCCTCACAGCGTCTTTGTTTTCTTCCTCTTAACTCACCTCCCTTCCTCTCTCCTCCCTGCAGCGTGTACTTTCAGCCACCTTCTTTCTACATACCCCCTCGCGACCTGATGTTCGTAGAGAATGGCGGAGTAGCCGTCCTCAGCGGAAGGAAGGTGAGTGGAACAAGGATCAGAACTTGGCTTGTAACCCGTTTTTACTCTGTCCCGTTCACTTCTCTTTCTGCGTGCGAGGACAGCCAAAACGTTCAAAGTGTACCATAAATAAAAACGTAAATACTTTCTGGCCACCCGTAGAAACACGACCCTTGTAGGACAACTGTTTTGATTTGGTGTAAAGGAGCACAGAGGGCACTAAACCAGAATTCGTTGAGCAAGTCACGGTGGCCCAGTGCTGAACCATGAACTATTGTGTATAAATTGCTGTAGCTGGGTCCACCCAAGACATTCAGACAAAAGCTAACCCAGTTATGTTACGGCTGTGTGTGAATGTGACTTTGCCAGTGTAATGTTTTTGACAAGAGGTCACGGGGGTGGGGGTCGATGCTCTTTATAGCTTTGACTCAGAGGCCTAGATTTATTGGACCTGTCCCAGGTAGGGGTGAGCTCTGTCTCTGCTCCAGAGATGCGGAGAACACAGAGGAACAGGAGCCTTGTTTGACTTGCAGGTGGTCCACATGGACGTCAGAGACAACACTGTGAAACTCGACAACGGCCTGCAGATCACCTATGACAAATGCTTGATTGCCACAGGTGAGGAAGGCCTGCTAGATTGACTTTAGTTCCTCCCTCGGGCTTCTAAGGAAGGGGTCCACAAACCCTGGGCAGTGGACTGGCACCGGGCCATGGCATGCCAGCAACCGGACAGCGCAAACAAGCAAAGCCTTCAAGGTTGACACTAGGCTCCCCAATTGACGTGGTTTGTTGGAAACTGGCTAGGAAAGTCGCAAGTCGTGATTAGGTGACCACAAGAGGCTGTAAATATCTTAATACAAGCAGGGGGCTCGGTTGCGATCATGTGATCGTGGAGGCTTCCCACGGGCATAATTTTGAGACGGGTTGTAAGTCATTTTTCCTCCGGCTTTCATAACTTTGGACCGTCTTGAATGTGGTCATAAGTCGAAGGCTGCCTTGTAGTTACATTGACATCACTGGGTGTAACTGTTTCGATTTCGCTGCCGTTTGCTGCAGACCCTCTTGGGTGATGGCCAACTGACCCAGGTCGTGAAGAGCCTTGAACTGAAGTCCAGATGTGAATTTTTGTACCTTCTGTTCTTAGGTGGTTCTCCAAGGAACCTTCCTGTGCTTGAAAGGGGCGGTCAAGAGGTCGAAAAGAGACTCACACTCTTCAGGAAGGTAATCTGAGGAGGTACCTTTAGTGTTCGGGCTCATCTGCCTCTTAATTTGATAAGGGAATATAATTAACAGAGTTTTAGATTAAAAAAAAAATACATTAAAAATTAGTTGATTCTATTTCATTTATATGTTGTTTGGCTGATCGCTGCATTTCAATGAGCAGAAAGAGAAAAAATGCAGTTCAACCAAACTTTGGGATAAACAGATTTTTTCAGAGATCTCAGTGGGTCTAAGAAGGCAGATTTGTTTCTTCTATCTGTCCCATGGGATGTTTCGGGTCTGAGGTTTTTTTAAAAAAATAGGAATTTTATTAAACATTACAATTAAAAAGAAAAACTAATACCATTTCATTGCAGATTGAGGATTTCCGTTCACTAGAGAAAATTTCCAGGGAGGTCAAGTCAATCACGATTATTGGTGGTGGTTTCCTAGGGAGTGAGTTGGCCTGCGCTTTGGGACGAAAAGGTGAGTGTGGTCACTGAGGAAGAGCAGCTGTAAGACCTGAATTGAAGCGGCTGTTAAGTTTTTTTTATTAAGTTATTGGAACTAGTAATGTATCCAAATCCTCATTTTGTCTTACCAAGTTTCAACACATCTATCAGTAAGAACATCTATTATCTTCATGAAGGCAGCTCTTCTTGTTTTCTATGACCTATCAGGATTGTGTTTAATAATAATAAAAATAATAAGAATAATTCAGAAGATAATGCTGCCCTGTGTGGTGAAATTTATTTTGAAATACTTGTGCGTCCTTTTGCCTTTTGATTTTTCCCTCTCCTGAATTTTGGCTCAGTTCTAGACTTTTTAAAAAATTACCTGGCACAACATTACATTTTTTCAGATACTGAGTTCCTACTCCTGTGTAATTTTGGTACATTAACCCAGCTAAGTAAACCAAGTTATTTTATTTTTTTTAATTACTGCCTAGCAGTAATGCCAAAGAAAAAGAAACACCAATACTCTCTTGTAGCTGGCTGACTTTATAAACTCCTCTGTTTCCAAACAATTCAGCCTGGATTCATTGGTGTTGCCGCTCAGTGGCTTGTGCTTAGCCTTTATTTCGTGTGTGTGTGTTGTCCATGTGTTTAAATATTTGTACTTGATCTTCGGAGTTTCTTTTTTTTCACTTCAAGGCAGCTAGCAATAAACAAGCAAGAAAAAAGACACAATAGCTGTGTCAAATTAAAAAAAAATGGAAAGAAAAAGGCAACAACAAAGCCAAAATAAAGGCACAGCAATAAAGTAAAAAAAAAATAGGCATATTGTCTGTACCTTTCCTGCCAACACATATCAAGTGTCCTCTGGATGTCTACGAATGGTATAACTCAATCTGGGCACCCCCAGGCAGAAGGGCTTCTTCCTGGTTACCTTCTGCCTAGTAAGAAAAACTGGAGCGAAGCTGTTCATGGCCCTGTGTTAAAAGAGACATGTTTTCGGGGTCCACGGAAGCCCCCGGTGACCAAATTCCAGACTGAATGAATCACTCCCAGAAAAAAAAATCGAGTAGGCCGCCTAAGCTCTCCCCTTCCCTTTGCAGCGCAGACGAAGGGCCTTGAGGTCATCCAAATGTTCCCAGAGAACGGCAATATGGGCAGAGTCCTTCCTGAGTACCTGAGCAACTGGACCACCAACAAAGTCAAGCAAGGTGAGACTGCCAACTACTTTCTTTTCTAGTGCTGCTGGGGTTTTTTTTTTGCAACCCGGGGGGGGTCACAGCTGGCTTGACCTGGTTTCGAGGCTGCTCTTCGTTTTTGGTTAAAGAGTTGCCTCCCCCACCTTCTCTACCTGCTGAGTGACAGGCCATCTCTGCTGTTCAGCTCTGGAAAGCTTAGCCAAGATTCCAGGTTGGTTTCAGCCGGAGACCTTAGGGCGGGTGGGCCATAGCAATCCTCCAGCTCTGGCTGCAACAGAGCTGTTGAAAATAGAAAAAGCAGCTAGGATGAACCGCAATCATCATCATCATCATCTTTTAACGACCCCATAATCCCTTGCGGGGTGGAGTCTGGGCTACTGAATGGAGCTAGCAGAGTGTTTTCAATGGCCGGATGCCCTTCCTGTCGCCAAGGCGAAGTTTCGTTCAGCAGATATATTCTCATTGTGCCCAGAGAGAAAAATACCTCCTGATGATGAGGCAAGAGCTCCACCTCTACTGCGCCACTCCTATGCTGTGTAAAATACCTTTTGTGTTTCCTTGGTACAATTAATGTTTTCTAAGGGAAATAATCATTGTTTTCAGGCAAGCCTAAAAGTTGGGCTCTGCCCACTTTGAACGCACCATGGCTATGCTCCTGCCATCTCTCAAAGGTTGACAAAGTATCTAAAAGTTTTGCTCCTGGAAAGGAATGGTTGACTATTATTTTCTAAGCAAATACGTATTGGGTATTTGCTGCTGGCATATCTTTTGATGACCGGGTGCATGAATGGAGGCCGAGTTAGGCCGGCCACCTTTGTTTGGTCTTCTTAGGAGGAGCTGGGTAACAGCCAGACTCTTGAACTTCGCTGCCTGCTAGCAGGAAAGCCCAAAGCCACCTTGTTTCTCCTGGTAGAGAGGTTGTAGTAGTTCGTGGCGTCAGCCCGGTGCTCCTCCTCCTCCCAAGACTGCAGCTTCTTCCTCCTTTCTCTTTTCAGAGGGGGTCGATGTGATTCCCAACGCCGTTGTGAAGTCGGTTTCTTTAGCCGGGGATCGGCTGCTCATACAGTTGAAGGATGGAAGGAAAGTGAGTAATGCAAAACGAGGCTTGCTTATCCCTCTAGGGTTAGGCTGTCCCAAAGATGCTTTTTCAAAAGAGGCCGCTGGACTTTCTGGTTTTTTCTGTTGAAGACGTTTCACTCCTCATCCAAGAAGCTTCTTCAGCGCTGAACAATTGAAAAAAGCTTCTTGGATGAGAAGCGAAACATCTTCAAGGAAAAACACAGAAAATCCAGCTGCCTCTTGAAAACCATAGTCTGGATGACCGAGAATCTCTGTGGACATCTAGGGTCAGAGGGGGCAAGTGAGTTCCATTTACTGCAAAGTGTGGAGTTTCCCAGAGGGGGCTGGGGACAATGTCTTTATAGTAGCTATAAGACTTCTAAAGCAGGGCTCTACAACGTTGGCAACTGTAAGCCTGGAGGACTTCAACTCCTAGAATTCCCCAAGCCAGCAAAGCTGTTTAAGGCTGGAGGAGTCCTCCAGGCTTAAAAGTTGCCAAGGCTGGAGACCCCTGTTCTAAAGAGAGCAGTTTGATCTGTTTCCCAGGCCCCATCATGGGAAAAGGACAGGAATTTATGTTCTTTGTTCACCCCCCCCCCCCCGTGCCTCTTAGCTATTGTTCCTCGGTGTAACCTGCCCCTTGGGGGGGCAGAGACGGCCCTTCGGCTCTTTGCATCCTACAATCCCCTTTGAAATGCGTAGTGTAAACAGCGGCATCTGCTTTTTCTTCTGCTCAGGTGGAGACGGACCACATTGTGGCAGCTGTGGGCTTGGAGCCCAACGTGGAGCTGGCAAAGTCGGCTGGCTTGGAGGTGGACTCCGACTTCGGGGGCTTCAGAGTGAACGCTGAGCTGCAGGCCCGCTCCAATATCTGGGTGGTAAGTCCGGATGGCATCACAAAGGCCTACAAAGAGTCCTACTCAACATGTAGATCAGTCATCGTGGGATCTGAGGAGGAGCTCCTCAGATCCCAACCCCAAGCTCCAACAGGTAGTCCTCCACTTACGACCGCAACCGAGCCCGAAATCTCTGTTGCTAAGCAAGACAGCTGTTAAGTGAGTGTTGCCCCATTTTACGACCTTTTCTTACCGCTGCCGTTAAGCCATCACTGCGGCTGTTGAGTTAGCAACACGGTTGTTAAGCGAACCTGGCTTCCCCATCGATTGTCATAAATAGGAGTCAGTGGCCAGGCAGCTGAACTTTGACCACGTGACCGCAGGGAGGCTGCCGGTGGTCGTAATGTGAAAAACGGTCGTTAAGTTCCTTTTTTCCCCCCAGTGCCGTTGTCACTTTGAACGGTCACTAAGAGCTGTTGTAAATCAAGGACTATCTGTACTCCTTTCCTACCTGCCCCCCTTACAAACAAGCAAAGACAGGAAGGGACAAACAAAATTGCTGGAAAGGATTTCCGTATTCCATCCTTGCACCACTGACAGGTGTCAATCTCAGGTTCCTTTTCCCAAACGGAGGAGAAAATAATCCCAAAGTGAAGCCATCCCAGCAACCACGAGGGCAAAAATGCAGTTTTGCTCTTGAACGCCATCTGTCTCATCCTGTTTTCCTCCCCCCCATACAGGCGGGAGATGCTGCGTGCTTTTATGACATTAAGTTGGGCCGGAGACGAGTGGAGCACCACGATCACGCGGTGGTGAGCGGAAGGCTGGCGGGAGAAAACATGACCGGAGCCTCGAAGCCGTACTGGCACCAGTCCATGTTTTGGTAACTTTTAATTCCTTTTCATGCTTTCATTCCAAGGGGCTGAACCGTTGAGAAAAACGATGCGGAAGGGCGGATTAGATTACAGTTTAACAGAATTGGAAGGGATCTTGTAGGTCATCTAGTCCAACCCCCCCCTGCCTAAGCAGACCCTATAGCATTTCTGACAGAGGGCAGTCCAGTCTCTTCTTCAAAGCCTCCAGTAACGAAGATCTCACAACTTCTGAAGGCAACGTCTGTTCCATGGGTTGATTGCTCTCCCTGTCAGAAAATTTCTCCTTATTTCCAGGTTGAATCTCTCCTTGTTCAGTTTCCATCCATTATTCCTTGTCTGGCCTTCGAATTCTTTGGAAAATAGCTTGACCCCTTCCTCTCTGTGGCAGCCCCTCAAATATTGGAAGATGGCTATCCTGTCTCCCCTGGTCCTTCTCTTCACTAGAGTAGCCAGGCCCAGTTCCTGTAATATATTTTAGTCTCCAGTCCCCTAATCCTCTTGGTTGCTCTTCTCTGCACTTTTTCTAGAGCCACAATATCTTTTTTTATAGCCTGGTGACCAAAACTGGATGCAGTACTCTAGGTGTGGTCTAACTAAGGCCTTATAGAGCGGTATTAATATACCTCACTTGATCTTGAATGTATCCCTCTGTTAATGCAACATTATGATTGTTATTATGATGATTAGGATTGCATTGGCTTTTTTGGCTGCCACTACACACTGCTGGCTCATAATTAATAATTAATTATTTTAATAACTTGATAAGTATTTAATAAATAATAATTATTTTTGACTAATTAATAATTCATTAATTAAAAGGAACAACTCACTTTTCAGTGATCTGGACTTTGGTCCCCAATGCCTTTCTTGTAGACCATCAGTAAAACAATATTTTGAGAGTGTAATAATATTTTGAGAGTGTAATTTGTGTCTGCAGAAGGATTTGTCTTTCGTGGCGCCAAAAGAGAATGATGCTCCAGCATACGTTCATTTTAAGTCCAAAGGTTAAAAAAATAAAAAAAGAGCTCCCTTTTGTGTCAATAGCAAGATTCCCAGTATTTCACCATTCCTTTCTAAGCTAATCCCAATATTGTATGCTCTCCTGGCTTCATTTTAGGAGCGACCTCGGCCCAGACGTTGGATACGAAGCTATTGGCCTTGTGGACAGCAGCTTGCCCACTGTGGGGGTATTTGCTAAAGGGACGGCAAAGGACACCCCAAAATCTGCCACAGAGGAATCAGGTGAAGGCACTAAATTATGCTCTAGGTGTTGTTTTCCATTGTGTGGACCACTAGGCTACCTGGGGAGGCTATAGCCTGGTTTATTATTTGTGTAAGCCTTCTTTCTTGCATGAACCCACAAATCCCAAATCCTAGAATGTAAGGATTTGGGAGTGACCTCATCGCTCATCTAGTTCAGCCTCTCTTGCCAGAGCATTGCAGGCAGATGGGCATCCAGCTTCTGTTGAAACAGCCCCAGCAGAGAGGCTACCACCCCCTAAATCAGAGGTGTCCAAACTTGGCAACTTTAAGACTTATGGACTTCAATTCCCAGAATTCCTCTTCCATTGTGGCCCAGTCTTCTCACCATGAAGAATTCTTTCCTGGTCCCCAAGCCAACCTCTGCTTCCTTTTGGGTGGGGGCGGGGGGTCCTATCTTTTGAAGCCACCATGATCAATTTTTGGCATTTGTCAGGCACAAAGACCAGATCCACGTGTGAAGGTCCAGTTAAACTGATTTATATGCTACTCGTGCCTATGCAGTGGAATCTTCTCAACTAACCGTCAGTTTGGAGTTAGATAAGGGTTAGTGGAATTAAAGGGGAGGTTGGACTTAGTTTGCTTATGACTACATAGAGATTCTAGTCTGAGTCCTCTTTTAACTCCACCCCCAGGTTTTGCCACTCCTCCTCCCACCGTACGGTTTCTTATTTGACCTTTATGTGCTTCAACATTGCTGTCACCCTGGTTTTCTCATCTCCAGACTGAGTATATCCAAATATCTCAACCATTCTCAATAGATATTCCTTCCAAGGCCCTTAACAGACTTCAGGGCTGTCCTCTGGACACGCTCCAGTGTGTCAGTGTTAATAGCCATGGCACTTAGACTTACATACCACTTCACCATGCTTTACAGCCCTACTCTAAGCGGTTTGCAGAGTCAAGGCTGAGTCAACCTTGAGCCTGGTGAGATTCGAAGAGCCGGCAGTCAGCAGAAGTAGCCTGCAACACTGCACTCTAACAGCTGCGCCACTGTAACGTGGTTAACTCGGGTTTAGAGCATAGCGTGCTATGAGGAAGTAGCCTCTTTATTTCTAGGGCTGAACCAAGCGTGTCTACCCAGTGGAAATGAAAGCGCCTGTCTTTTGAAAGCACGGGGGACCTTCGGGTGTGGTGGGAGAAGGAAGGGGCCCCCAACATCTTGGGGGTGTGTGCAAATTGTTGATCCGTTTTGTGTCCGACTGGCGTTCATCTAGGAACTGGAATCCGTTCGGAGAGTGAAACCGAACTGGAGGCCTCAGAGCTCAAGGTCTCCGCCGCCTCCCTTTCCACTCTGCAAGCGCCACAGCAGGGAGAGGATTACGGGAAAGGCGTCATTTTCTACCTCCGGGATAAAGTGGTGGTGGGAATCGTCCTATGGAACATCTTCAACCGGATGCCAATTGCTCGGAAGGTCAGCTTGCGTGACTCTTTTATGTTTTGGGAGGGGGGTGTTGGGTGGGTGCATGCCGTCAGCTGGGTTTGAGGAAGAGGGGCATTGATGGGTTCCATCTATGCTTATTTGGAATTCTTTAGCATGCCGATTTGAACAGGTGACACGTGTTTGTATGTAACAGTTAAGGCATCAGGCTAGAAGCTGCCAGATGGCGAGATCTAGTCCTGCCTTGAACACAATACTGGCTGGGTGACCTTGGGCCAGTTTCTTTCCCTTTGCCCTGGGAAGGAGGCACTTGACCAACCACTTCTGAAAATCCTTGCCAGGGAAACTGCAGGGACTAGTCCATGCAGTTACCAAGAATCAGACACCATCATCTTTATTTAATAACCCCATAATTCCTTGCGAGGTGGCGTCTTGGCAACTGAATGGAACCGAGTGTTTATTGGCCGGATGGCCTTCCTGTCGCCGATGCAGAGGTTTTTTCCCAGCAGATATATTCTCACTGTGCCCAGAGAAAGAAAATCAGACGTGACTCTGGAAGATATCTAGTCAGTCCTCGGGATGGAGTTTGCCCAAAATTTCTTATTTCCCTTCTTATTTGAAAAGGAGCATAGGAATAGGCTAGAGAAACTCTAGCATGGTTTGGTGCCTTGAGAATCAGCTCCAGCATATAGAGATGAGGATGATGAAAGAGTATTGGAGTATTTGCTGAATTTTGTGATAGGCTGGTAGTAGTAAATACAGATGTTGGAGCCGAGTTTACAGTGTGGAATGTTTTAATAAAAATCTGCTCCAGCAGTGAGCAATTCCTCCTCTTGCACCTCATGGCATCCAAATCATTTGATCTTATAACTATGGATTGGGTTAATTCTTTTTTCCCTACTTCCTCTGCCCTTACCCACTATTCATCGGTAGCTAAGAATCTACAAAAAAGGCTGTTCTAGAGAAGTAGGCAAGCATAAAACTCTTCTAAAATGCAGAGTAATGAAGAATGAGTGAGATACAGCGAAGTAGCGCAGTGTTTGTTTCTTTCTTGCCCTCCCTGGATAAAGGAAGCAGCTGATAGCCAGGGGTTGTCCAGCTTTTAAGTGGGCTTCAGTTGTAGGTCATCTAGTCCAACCCCCCTGCCTAAGCAGACCCTACAGCATTTCTGACAGAGGTAAAAGACAGTTCAGAGGTAAAAGTAGAGCCCACAACAGAGAGAGAGGCCTGCCCCAAAGGGCTTTTGCTGAAAAATTGCTTCCTTTTTCGCTTGCAGATCATCAAGGACGGGGAAGAACACGCTGACCTGAACGAAGTTGCCAAACTTTTCAACATCCATGAAGAATGAAGGCCTGGTGGAGCAGCCTGGATTGCGTTTTTGAAAGTGGAGTGACAGAGGGGGGGGGGGGCGCGCAGCCTTGTACGATCTTCTGAGTTTGTGGGTCTTCTTGCCACTCTGGGGCAAATGTGAATATTGGGTTCCCGGCCCCCTTTTTTTTTGCACCGTGAATTAAATGAGATTAACTTTGCTATTACGAAGATCCAGCCGGCTTGAGTTACCACTTCTCTGCTCTTAAGTGGGGCGTTAGCGGTTTGCGTTATGCAGATGGGTGTCCTGCTCCTTTCCCGCTACTGGGACTTTTTAGGACAGAGGAGCAGTAAGAAGATGCCACTTTATTTTTGGACAATTTCCCAGCATTGCTGAGGTGCTCGAGATCCTCCCGGGTCGAGTCGACGTTCCTTTTAAGTATTAAAAAGCATGAGGGAAATTTTGCACAGCAGTTTTGAGGGGACAGCCATCCTGCTTGCAAGGAACATGTCTTAGTCTGTTCTCTTTGCCCGCGGGTGCATTACTACAACCGTAAACTTTGTGCTGATGAGAACCATAGGGGGGGAGAAGCCTTCTGTAAGTCTATGAAGATTCCCGGTCCTCCAGGTCCTGGTTGTCCCAAAGGTGCTTTTTCAAGAGGCAAGTGGACCTTCTGGTTTTTCCTTGAAGGCATTTTGTTTCTTCAGCTCTGACTGGATCCTTCCCTTCCCCACCATCCAGTCAAGAGCTGAAGAAGCTTCTTGGACGAGAAGTGAAAAGTCTTCAAAAGAAAAACCGAAGTCCAGCTGCCTCTTGAAAAAGCACCTTTGGGACACTTCTGTAAGTCACGTACGATCACAAGGGCAACTTTTAAGACTTGTGGATTTTAACTCCCAGAATTTCTCAAGCCATGCTGGCTTGAGGAATTTGGGCGTTGTAGTCCACAAACTTGCCAAAGTTGGAGATGTCTGCCTTGGGCCTTGGAGAAGCCCTTTGATGAGGGAGTAAGCTAGGCTGGAGCGACTCCCGTGGTTTCCTGATGAGTGTATCCCCATTTGCATAGGCTGACTGGCCTGGAAACAACACCCCCCCTTGCCTCCTTTCTTTGCCCTATCTGTTAAGACCAAAAGGCGGCTAACGTTTTAATGGCGTGAAGTCGTCCCCTCGTCCAGGCTCCTCCTGCACCAGAGTCCCGTCGTGTATATTTTAAAAATAGCCAGGACCCTGTAAATTTGACCGACCCGTTTGGATTCCTAGAAATGCAAAGGGCCTCTTTTTAAAACGGTACATCCGCAGCCGAGGCTGCTCTGGCATTGCTGAAATGCTTAGAACAGAGAGTTCAAAGGCTGCTCTTCAGCAGGAGCCCCCCGGCTGTTTTTACTACCCTTCCCTTCCACCTCCCGTTCGGCTGCGGCTGGAGGGAACGGCAGAAACAAAAGGCGCCGACCGGGTGATGGCTCAGGCTGCCCGAGAAGAAGCTGGACCCGTGGAGCTTTTTCCTTGACCCCCTTTTCTGTTGCCTTCGACTTGCTCCCCTTCCACACTTCTGTGTTATGAGAAACAGAGCAAAATTCAACATGGTCCCTTGGAAGAACCTGCTCATCCCACACACACACACCCAGCTCAGATGGGCTCGACACCGGCGGGCAGAGAGAAAGGAGGCTGAAT
>JANHGC010008489.1:18902-29593 GCA_027560395.1 Boaedon fuliginosus
GGGGCCATGTTGGAAGATTCCCGGGCGCGCCGCTGGATTTAATGGGGGGGGGGGGGATCAGGCAGCTGCTCTCGACCCCGAGCGCCCCCTTTGTGATAATGCTCCACTCACCATTCCTGAGGTTGCCTCGGACGACACTGTCAGGGTCCAGCTCTTCGTGGGACAGGAAGACCCGGAGACGCTTCAGGGACACGCTGGCCTGGACGGTCGACCCCAAGATAGTGAGAGTGGACAAATGCCCCTGCCCCCCTCAACCGACCCCTCCCCCTTCCCAGAAAGTGCCCACTCTCAGGGGCGGCCCTTCCATGGTTGAGCCCCAGGAGACGCAACAGGGAGACTGGGGGGCAACTCTGGAGGCTTCCCCCTTGGAAGCAGGAGGCCGGCCTGCCCAAGGAAGAGCCCACCCAATTCCCAGCTGCCCCCAGAGCTCCACCGGAGGGAAGGCCAGCCACAGACCAACCACTCAGGGTTCCTTTTCTTCCCCCATCAGGCACAACCCCAACAGACAGGTCTACCCGGAGTGCTGCGCCCTGGAATTCTGGGGTCAACAAGGAGGGGTCCCTGTGGGGCAGAGTTACCTCGTGCAAGGCTCATTCACCAGAGACCCCCTCTGGTTGAAGACCTCTGGCCAAGGAGGCCTCAGCCTGTCCTGCTGGTTGACGCTCATCGTCTCCACACACACCCCAGAAGCTCCTGACCCCGGGCCAGACTTGCCCCACTGAGTCTCGAGCCCTGGCTAGTGCCCCCCCGTCAGACGGCAGAGCCGAAAGATGCTCACTTGCACCATGCTGCTGACGACCATCGGAAGGATGTTGAGGGGGAACCGGAGGATGTTGAACAGCGCCAGGGACACAAACGCCTTCTGGGCATCCAGGATGTTCTTTTCCGAAATGGACACATAAACAGCGAAGGTGGACAAAGCGACCTAGGAAGAAGCAGGCCGGGCGGAGTCACGCACGCACGGAGAGGCAGCCCCGGACCAGGCTGTGCAGCAGGGGTTGGGAGACGCTGCCCTCAAGCTCACGGGAGCTGGGAGGCCGCGAAAGAATCCGCGGAAGACGCACCAGGAACGGGGCGCAGACCCAGGTAAAGGTGCCTATGGCCACCAGGTAGGCCGATTTCTTGAGGACCTTCAGCTCCTCCTGCCGGATCTGCAGGACTTTCCGCTTGAAGGCCAGCTCCCAGGCGTAGAGCTTCAGCACTCGGATCCCGTTCAGGATCTCGTTCATCAGCTTGATGCGGCTGTCCTTGCTCTTCATGTGAGCCACCTGGAACGGCAACGGACGCCCGTCAGACCCGCCTCGCGGTGGCCCAACTCCCGGACCGACTGCAGCTTTGCAGCTCTGGGCTGGCCCCCCAGGAGCCTGGCCCAATCCTTTGGCCGTCTTGGACTCCGATTCCCATAACCCCCGTGCAGTTAACTCGGATTCTGGGAGCCGATTTCCAGCACCTCCGAACAGCTCAGTCCGGGGTGGCGGCATTTCATGGGCGTAGAGCGCTTGGATTGTTCTTGCATGTCAAAGGGGAGCCGAGGGACCTAAGCCAGCGTTTCTCAACTGCAGCAACTTTAAGGTGACTGGGCTTCAATGGCTGGGTGGGGAATTCTGGGAATTGAAGTCCAGCCATCTTAAAGGTGCCGAGGTTGAGAAACAGAGACCTGGAGAGGCCGAAGCCCGAGGGGGAAACAGGCAATGCTGCCTCTTTGGTTGTGGCCACATTGGGGAGAGACACCGGCCCCTCCGGTGGCCATCTGAGCGTCCCGGCAGAGCCTCCCACCTGGTAGGTCTTGGTCTTCATTGCTATCACAGCATTCACGGGCACCAGAAGCAGCATGACCGCTACGCCAGCCAACACAGAGGGACCCAGGTTCTAAGGAGACCATCGGAGGCTTGTCAGGCCCCACCGTCTGTGCGAGCGATGCCCCCCTCAGGCAGGGAGCTCCTTCCCCCAGGGCCCTGGGGCTCTTCGTACCTCCCACAGCAGGTACAGAGCCAGCATCACTTGGAAAGGGGCCGACCACACCATGTTAATGTACGTCGCCAGGTCCATGAAGCGCTGGGCATCCACCGACATGAGGTTGACGATCTCCCCCACTGTGGACGTCTTCCGTGCCGAATTGGTGATGACCAGGGCCTTGGCAGGGGAGACAGCAGACAAGGAGGGAGCCTTGAGCATCCAGGGAGTCCCCACGCCAAGAATGAGCCCACAACCCCCTGGAGATCCTGGAAGCCTAGTGTGAGTTTAGAGCTGGAGGCCCATGAGCTAAAGCAAGGCTTAGGAAGGCAGCCTGGGGTTTATAATCCCTGCGATGGCTACACCAAATTCCCTTGCTCCTTTTTGTGTGTGTGTGTGGGGGGGGAGTGTTGGGGGCAAGTAAGTGACGTTTCATCCTAATTAAGTTTTAGTCCATTTTCAACACAGTTAACATTAACCATGATTTAGGGCTTGGATACCGTGGACCCTCCTCAGCTTCATCTCCAGGCCAGCCTAGAGGGGACGGGAAAACGGAGACGGCACCAGAGCCAGGATCACAAGCCAGGTCTCTCTTCGGGGAGGTCGCAACCCAGTGAGATGCCAATCGCGCCCTTCATGAGCAGCAGAGAACAAGCACGATGCCTTTCATCGAAAGTCATCAAACGCTTTTGCAGTTAATGAATTGCCAGCTCTGCTCCCAGCGACTTGGGCAAACCACGCCTGCGAAATGCCACCCCTGCCTGGGTCAGGAAAGGCGTCTTTCCAAGTCAGGGTTGGCAAAGACTTTGCTAATAAAACACGGAGAGAAATCCCCCCTGCCCCGCAGGGCTCTCCCTTCCTGCGTTTGTTCTCTGGGGTCTGAGAAGCAGCTGCCCCTTCCTTCTGGGGTGACGGTCTCAGGCTGCGGCTGCAGCTCCCTGACTGCTTGTCCAGCCAAGGATGGAGGCGGCCCCACCCCGAGCAGAAGGCAGCCGCATCACGGGGGTGGGGGCTGTTCCCGTTGTCCCCGCACCTTTCGGTAGACGGCCCCGATGACGGCCGTCTTGAGCCTCATCCCCGTCACGAAGCAGATGTGGAAGTACTGGTGCAGGACCAGCGTCTGCAGGCCGGCCGAGAAGAAGAGGAGGCCGGTGTAGAGGAAGCCCTGCCAGCTGGGGGCGCTCTTGTCGTTGACAAAGCTAATGAGCAACCTAGGAAGGAGAAGGTGGAGACGCTGCAGGAAGGAACCACAGCCGGGCTTTGGGACTGGCTGGCCCAAACATCCTTCTCAGGACGCTGGGAGGCTCTTGGGACAAAAACAAACACACCTGCGAGGTTCAAAGCAGCAAAGGAAGCACAGTAGGAAACAGCTGGCAATTCATGACATCAAAGGCTAGGGACGTTTACAACCGGGGTGGGAGACTCGATGGCTGGGCTCAGCCTCCTGACGTCCTGCTGTAAGTTTGCCACCCAGGAGGAGCCCCGGCAAGGGAGCAAGGAAGCAGTCAGGACCCAGAGGGGAAGGGCGGGGGGTGTCCGGCACTCACTTCAAGAGCCCGGGTCCTGTGAACATCATGAGGTCATGGAGAGCCTTGAAGAGGAAGCTCATCAGGAAATAGGGGCCGAAGGTCTTGTAGAGCACCCGGAAGAGCGAGGGCTCCCTGCCCCTGGAGGGCGGTCCCAGGATCAGCGCCTCGGCCTCTTCCGCCACGTCCGAGCAGGAGCCGCTCCCCTTGGCCGGCTTCCTGGGCGAGTAGCGCAGGTGGCCGTGAAGCCTGCGGAGGCAGAAGGGTCCTTAGGGTCCCTGCCCAAACACCCGCTCAGTTCGCCCAAACCGGTCACTGGGGGGACTGTGGGGCGTCCCCCCATTGGGATCAGGGCCCCTCCAGCCCCACCACCCTTCTGGCCGGAAGATCCCAGCCGGGGCCCAGCTGCTCCGGATCACCAGCCAAGACAGGAGCCGCATCTCAACGCCCCGCAGAAGCCTCAGCCGGGGAAAGCAGCCGCAAGATGGTTTGTGCGGTGGAAGGACAAGGGGCCTCCTCGCCCCCCGTCAGCCCTGGCAGACCGCCCCCCGGGGCTGCTGATCCCCACCCAATTCATTTAAGGGCCCCAAACCAAGTGCCAGGCAGAGGCAGCAGTCCCTCCCCCTCCCACGTTTGCCTTCTCCGTGAAAGGAGGGGCACAAAAGGGAAACGCTTCAGTGCAAGTGCCACTAGCGTCGAACAAAAGGGGGCCCCCCTGAAGCCCCCGCGTCCCCAGAGCTGCCAGCCTCAGGGAGCAACACGCACTTCCTGGCATACTCCCGGGCCCAGTGGGCAGCCAGGCCGGGCACCACCTCCTCCGACGTGTCTTCCTTGTTCAGAGACCATAAGTCTTTGGCTTCCAGCGGCTGCCGGTACCCGTGAATCATCAGCCTGAGGGGAAGAGGAAGTTTCGGCCCCTGAGTTACACGGAAGGGCTGCAAACCCCATCCCCAGCGAGGGCACCGGGCCCCTTCCAGAAAACCTCTATGGTGGCACCGCAAAACATCCCACAGGCCGCCAAAGGGCTAGTGGGCTCAGCCAGGCTTCTTGGGCCTGGTGCCTTTCAGCTAAGTGGGACTACGGCCCCCAGAATCCCCAGCCCCCTCTCAGCTGTGAGGGTTCAGCCTGGAGAACCAAGAAGCTCATGTCTATAGAAATATCTTGTTTTCTTACCCTGAGATCCACCAAAATGTGATCTTGGACAGGAAGGAAGCCCCGGACTCCGGGCAGGGATTCTGGGGGAAGAAAAGGGTCCAGCTGGCTCTCAAGGGTCACCGGCCTCTAATGGCCTTCAGACAGCCGGGGGGGAGGGGGGCAAGCACGAAGCAGGGCAGCGGGGTCCACATCGCCAGCTCAGCTGACGGCAGGTCTCTCTTGGAGCCCGTTCCAAGCAGAGCCAGTTTTAGGGTTCAGCCCCTTCAACTGGATGGAAAAACGTCACTGGCTGCTGATCCCAACTTGACTGCATACAAGGAAGGAAGGAGCATGCCTTGGGGACAAATTCTGCCCACAATTTGTTTATTGCTGTGGTATGATCCCAGCAGGATCCCCCTTCAGCCAATGATCCAGCTCCCTTCTGGCTTCGCAGGTGCAGCCTGAGCCCACTGAAGTCCCTGAGTGCCCACCAGCTGCATCACACTCCAGAACAGCCCGCAAGTGGGAGCAGAATTAGGGGTTCAAGGCCAGCACCCAAGAGGTCATGCAAGGAGGTTGGTCGGCCCCTCCTGGCTTCCTGAGAGAGACATTCGCCTCCCCTAAATACTCCGCGATGGGAGGAAGGGATCACTTTCGCAGAGAAGTCACCAGACGACTTTAAAATCCCCGACCCTTCCCCAAAATCCTCCCTCTGATTTGGGAATCTCATTCGTGCCCATACAAAACATTATTCGCCCAAACAAAAAGAAACAGAACAACCGTTTGAAAAACAAACCACTAACCCAAACCGTAGCCAACAATTATAGTGCAGGCTGGAAATTCAAACAACCAACTTTGGACCAACGGTTGCAAATAGCTCAACGCTGTTTACATGCAACTGAGCAGAAGATTAAGACGACCTTCGTTAAGCAAACACATCGCTTAAATGCCCAAGTATGACTCATCCAGCCAATTGCTGTTATAATACTTACCGGACCGCGAACGTTTTCAGAAAATAAAGGTGGCTGTTCCGGGAAACAGGACAGAACCAACTGAATTAGCACCAAAGCGAAGTAGACGTAGAAGGTGGTATAGCGAAAGGCGTCTATTTCCGCATCCTGGGAAGGAAAATAAGAACGCCACTCAGCGATGTTTCTGGAATTGCCCCGGTTTGGGAATATCAGCGCCTTTTTCCCCAGTAAGAGAGCTCAGTGTTGTCCAAGAGGAAATTCCAGTTGAACCTGCCTGGGTGCTGAGGGAACTCACCGCTACAAGACGCAGGTTATGCTTGCCGCGTCTCACCGAGCCTTTCGTTTTGAAAAGGCCCACAGGAAAGCCTTCGGGCGATCCCCACGGAAGGATTCCCCCCACAGCTCTGGCCTCAACCACCGGCCATGGGGTGGGCACAGGGGCCCTTCTTCCCAGGGGACGGGTCAGCTCAAAGGGGGGCTTCGGTTAGCCTCAACTTACGGCCCCTAAAGCCACAAGACCCCTGAGCACCCAGCCCGCCATTAACCCCGGCCTCACTCGTCCAGCTGCCGCTCCAGCTCCCCAAGGCTTCTGCCCACAAGACGCTGGCACTCACCGGGCACAAGGCGTGCATCGTTTTGGATCTGAATACGACCACCGCGCAGAGGAATGCAATCAGCCAGAAGAGGAGCATCACTCCCGAGGACTGGGCCCCTTTGATCCTCTCGTACTGTATCAAAAACGTGGCAAGCAGCTACAGACAGGGAAGTCAAAAGAATAGACTGTGACTGCCTATGGAGGCTCTCCCAGGATCACAGCTGCTCACCCTGCCCTGGAACAGGCGAGGGCCGAGACTGGTTTCCCAGCCGCCGTGGGCCACGCTAACGGTCGCAAGGGAGAAAGTCTGACGGGTAGAAATGCACAAAGCCCAACAATCCAAGTTACTCTCACTCACCATTGTTATTCCCAAAATGGTAGGGCTAATTAAAAAAGCTGGAGCTCGCACAATGTGGTGGTTTCTTTCCCAGAAAGAATAGAAAAGGTCTGACCAGCAGACAAGCCACAGGAAGAGGCCCAAGGCCTGCAAGGGAAGAGAGGCGTTTTTAGGGGACTCTTTACCTGTGGAAATCCCTCCTCCCAGAGCAAGCCCACCAAGAGGCCAACCGCAGGTGAGCTAAAAGACTCAGAAAGGAGAAACCTGCATTCAGACCAATCCTTCCTGTGATCCCCCTGTGCACCACAGTCTCCCAGGAGAGGCCCCTCTCTGCAGGTTTCTGGGGTGGCCCAAAGAAGCCCCTTCCACCCCATCTCCTCCAGGCCTCACCCTCGGGGGGGCGGTCTGGCTTTCCAGGTGCAAAGGGCTGGCCCAGCCCTGACTCACCGTTTTGGCTTTGTTGAGGTGAGACATCTGAATGTAGCCCCGGTCATGGCGGCGGAGGTAGGCGAAGTAGATGGGGAAGCCCACCCAGAGGTAAAGGCAGGGGGCCCAGGCAAGGACTGTGTTCTGGAAGCAGGGGGTGAAGTCCGGGCGCTCTGTGTACCACGTCAGGTTCCAGTCCTGCGGAAAAGCAGGGAGATCAGGCAGGGAAGGGGAGCGGAGGCCAGGCATCCTTTGCCTACATTTTGGGGAGGGGGTTAATGTGTTCTCCAGCAGTACTTCAATTACACCCCTCAGCTGGGACTGCAAATCACTTGGGCCCCAACCTCATGTGGCAGGCTTGAAGTCCGCCTGGTTCCAGGGGAAGCCCAAACCTGCTTGGGGGCTCCTGGCTGGAGGGCCACTCAAGGGCCTCTCCGATTCCCTTCAGCTTCCACCTGGCTTCACTTCCAAAGAAATACCCCTGACCTAGCAAACTGCAGCTCAGCCAATGCCTGCGCAAGGCCACGGGTGCATATCCTGCAGGGCCGCCTCTTTCAGAGGGCCAGGCAGTTCCCCCCCCCCACTACTACTCCACAGGAGGGGAAGGAAAAAGCTTGGGGTGGGGCAGGATGGAGGACGCTTCCTGGTTGCCTCTTTCAAAAGCACCACCTGCACTTTTAATACTCCCACTTCTTTCTTCCTTTTCTTTGAAGCAATCCCAAAAATGCCATAAGAAGATTAGCTCAGCTCTCTCTCCAGAACCCCAGCAGAGAGATTAACGGCTATTTTTAATTGCAAAAGCAGGCTGGCAACAGGGAAGCTACTGTAATGGCAAAAGATCCCACCAATTTAGGAATCGGCCAAGGGAAGGGGGAGGCCTGTCAAGGGAGCCTTATGAAAGCCTCCCCCTGCCAGACCCCAACTTTTTCCGACCCCCCCCCCAACCCATGGCTTCTATAAGAAAGCTTAAGACATGGCTGTTCTGCCATCGTGTCTGGCTGGGGCGCCCCACACGATTCGGAATCGCCCAGCAGCCAAGTCAAGCGATGGGAAGGGGCAAAAACCGGACTCCTGGGGGAGAAGCCCTGAGCCACCCTGGGGGCCTTGCGTGACTCTTCATCCCAAAACTGAGGCTGGTAGGAGCGATGGCCAAATTTCCTTAAATGAAAGGAAGGGGGTTTTAAAGGTAGGTGAGCCAGAGAAGGGCAGAAGGGAAGTTATTTCATTTATTATTGATTTGATTTGATTTATACCCCGCCGCTCTTCCCCGGTCAAGGGGAACTCAATGCCAAGGAACCTCGGCCCGACCGGGCTCTGGGCACCAGCTGAAGGCAAGAAGCGGCTTGCAAAATCTCCTTTCTGGGACCTCGGAGGCATCGACCATAACAAGGAGAAAGTGCGTCACGTTGGCCGGCTTTTCGGGGATGACCTGAGGTGACTCGCTTAGCTTCCCAGCTGCCAAATTTAGCAGAGCCTTTTGCACCCAGCTGCTCCTCGCCCTGCCCGGCTCCTGCTTCAAAGTTTAGGCTAAGATGAGTCAGGAGGCAGCCGGGCCACTCCCTCCGCCCACCCGCCCCCCGGGAACTCCAGCAGCTTTCATGCCCCAACCTGACCACAACAAACCCTCCGCACAGCAGGTCTCCCCCCCAGCAGCGGCAAAGCCAGGAGGCCTTTTGAAGCGCCAACAGCTCCTCGGCTCTTCTGCGGGTGCCGCTCCCACCCAATTAGCAGAGGGCAGCACCAAAGCCGCACAGGACAAGCAAAGAAAAGAAACCCTGCTGGCGGCCGAGCTCTCCAGGGCCAAGTGGGCAACCCCTAAAAACACTACAAATCATCAGAGCCACGGAGCCTCTGTGCCAACTCAGTATCCTTTTGCAAACTCCTCTGAACGAAAGCCTCAAACAACCAGGGCCACAGACTGGCTGTTCGGTCTGAAACTGTTTTGCCTAAAATGCAGTCAACAAAAGTTGGTGCCGCTGTAATTCAACTCTGGTTAGCCAAAGCTACAACTTATTGAAGGACAGTATTTTGCAAACAAAACAAGTTTAGCTGTGAAAAATAGGCAGGAACGTCTGGCAGCAGATCTATGGCGATCCTTTTATCATATAGACAATGTGAGATTTTGTGCCGTTGAACAATGCACATGCCTACAAGTTGAGGATAGTCAATATTTCTGGATCACTGGTTATTTGACAACCAAGATCCTGTTTCTCTACCGCTCACGTTTAACACTGGGAGTTCACCTGCCACTATGAAAACAAACCAACTGCCCACCCGCCAAGATGTCTCAGAATTTGGGACTCGGAATGTGGCTGTTATTCATTTTTTACGCTGCAAAGCCAAGATTCTCCAATTGTTGGCACACTTCAGCACTAAACTATTTGCCCGAATACTTAAAAAATGACACATTTTTCCAAGCGAGTCAGAAGGCAGGGAGCTCAATCATTAGGGTGAGGCCAAGCAAAGCAAAACACTTGAAAACCTGTGTTTTGTCCAGAAACCAAGACCACACAATGATCCTGAATTTCCACAAGGACTCAACCTTCAACAGGCTACGAAAGACAGTTCTGCTCTGTCCCACAGCTGGTAACTGGCTTTTCCCCGAACGGAGGAAAGTGGGCGCACGGGGGACCGGATTTCCTCTCCTGCAGTTGGCTCTCCTGGCTGGGGTCCATCCCACTCAAGGTCCCCGAAAAGCCACTCTGGCGAAGAAGTACCTTCTGCACTTAGATGGGGATCTGGGATCAGAGGAAAAGAGAGCGACTGAGCCCTCGGGCAAGGAGAGCTGCCCAGCAACGTTTCCCATCGGAAAACCTCTGTCCACAGGCTTTTAACCCAGATGCCTCAAGCCATCCGCTCACATCTTGGGCCACGCCTGGCCCCTGGGAGACTGGCTGAAGGTGGTTGCTGGCTTGGAAGCAGTGGCTGTTTTGTTCCCGTTAGCTCTCCTGCCATAAACAAACAGCGGGCACAATTCACTGCAATCATCTGCTCTCCCGCTTCAAGCAGAGGGAATCCTTGCAGGTTGAGGCCTGCGGGATGCTGAATGCCAGCTGCTTTCCGGGCTGCTGCAAAGGCCTGGCTAGATGTGCCACGTTCCACGCCCACGGCAACGGCCACCGGATGGGGGGGGGGTTGAAGCTGGGCATTGGGAGAACCAGCAGGTGGCTGGCAAGACGCAACAGGTTTGCTGGAGGGGAAGATATGCAGCAGTGCATTCTCTGAAGGTGAACACTGAGCAACTGGACACGCAGACTTATATTTATTGCACAGCTGCCTGCAAACCAAACCGTTGCTAACAGTCCTGGCCAGCTTAAAGGCCAGCGTGGTGGGAAGCCAAGGAAAGTGGGTGCCGGGCCAAGGGATGAGAGGAGCAGCCCTGGGTGGAGGCATCCCACAGCAGTGGGGAGCAGCACCTGGGTTGGGCTTGGTGCCCGCCCCTGGGCTAGAGGGCATCGAAGAGCAGCAGGGAGAAACCTCCTTTCAGCCCCAGGCTCGGGGTGCCAGGCTCCGGCTTCATCACAAGCCTTGCGGCGACCGGGCTCCCCAGGACGCAGCCCCGCTTGCCAGCCCCAGCCCGGCCAGGCGGGCCCCTTTCCCTCCCTGGCAAAGCAGCCCTTGTAACCCGAGCGGTGCCCGAAAGCGGTTTTTCCGGCTCCTGCCGCGGCCTCGGCTGCCCGCCCGGCGCACCAGCCTCTGCGGGGGCGGAAGGGCCGCGCTCAGGTCACCCGCCGCGCGCAGCCTCCCCG
>JANHGC010008491.1:7518-19008 GCA_027560395.1 Boaedon fuliginosus
CTAAGCAGGGGGTTGGACTAGAAGACCTCCAAGGTCCTTTCCAACTCTGTTATTCTATTCTATTCTAAATATTGGAATGGTGCTTTTTATTGTGAGTTGGACTATGAAGAAATTTCCTTAGGATGAGACCAATCAAGTTGGCCATGCCCACCCAGTCACATGCCCACCCAGCCATAACCACCCAATCATTAGGTCAGAGAATCAGTTGTTAAATTACTTGAATCTCAGCACTGGATGGAAGGCTGAGTCAACTTTGAGCTGGTTAGGATTGAACTGTGGAACTGCAGAATAATTAAGAATACTTAGGATCACAAGAACAAGTCACTTAATACTAGAGGAAGTAAAACTAGAGTCAGTGGCAGCATTAACAATGAATCGAGAACTGAAATAATTTGGAGATCTAATGAAAATGCAAGAATTGCTGAAGAAGACCCCACTGCTTCGAAAAACTGACAACAATCAAAAAAAAGACTGACAAAAGACAAGGTGGTTAATTGCTGTCATTGATAACACAAGAATTCCAAGAGGTGGTTACTAACACACAGTCCTGGTGAAACAATGTCCACTGGCTCAGAAAATGATGGAAGTGACTGAACAACAACTATTAAAAGAGGGGAGGAAATGCTCCGATTGTCTTCCCTCAGGCAACTGTTGTGATGTGTGCATCAAGCAGCACATCCTCCTCCTCTGAGTCATTTATATGGCTTTATTTTAATGGCCTGTAGGGATTCAGCTAAGTACGTGCAGTACATAAAGTAAAAAGAAGCAGACTGCAGGAACTTACCTTTGTTCCTGCTCTTCCAAACAGTATTTTTTCCCTTGTGGTTCCAATTATGATCTACGTAGCAGATACATAGATCATATATCTGTATTTACTAAGCACTAACAGAAAAGCTCAGACATGGCAGCTCAAAGTTGATGAGTTATCAAGTCTTGTATTTTAATATTAGTTTTATGTTACAACTTCACTCAGAATCTATTTTTGTTCTGAAAAGTGCAGCTAAGCCATAGATTCGAGAAACTGCTGAAACCAAAAATAATGCCCTGAGAAAATTGAAGGGCTCAGAACTAACTGAATTTCCCCTCCCCTATGGATTAGTTTAAAGGTGTTATTTTCTGAGAATCACATTCTATGTAAAATGACAAAACTGAGCTAAGTAATCCTAGAAGATATTTGTACCAGTAGCCAAGTCAAAATACTTGTGGAAAAAATCGGTCATTGAATGTTGAAGCATTGTCATCTCCAAAATAGATTAGCTGATCAGGATACTCTGAGCCACAGCTCCAGGTATAACACTGGTGGGAATTCTGCAAGATTTCAAAAATAAATTTTCCCAATTTTATCTGAACATTGGATGCACCAAAAATTAGTTAGAACAGGGGTGTCAAACTCACGTCGTCACAGTGGTGTCGTGTGACATATTGGGACTTTCCCCACCTTTGCTAAACCAGGCATGAGCGTGGCCAGCCCATGATGCATCTGGCCCACGGGCTGAGGTTTGACAGCCCTGGGTTAGAAGATGATTGGCTGTATAAATGTTTTAAATTGATAAATTACATAAAATAAGTTTGACAGAGATTGTGTCTGGGACTTCCTGTATTCAAGTACATCCATTCATTCTGAGCTACGATCTTTGTGTAAGCTGCAACTGTGAGGCACATTTACTAGAATTTCAATTCTATCCTAATGAATGCATAGTGGCCTGGCCTGAATGAATACTTTTTCTCTGTGTGTTGTTGGATGCAATATAAATACACAAACATCCCTGTCCCTTTTCATGTACATCCTGGCATAGATTGTATTCTACAGACCAAGAAGCTTTATTTGATCAATTAACACATTGAGAAAGACTTACATGAAACCACAAGATGCTTCTTTCCCTGTTAAGAGGAGAGGACAGGGAAAAAACCCTGCCATATAGAATAACACACATCTTCTCCCAACAATAATACAATGCAGCTACTCAAACCTGATGGGAATGGGGATATTTTATCCATGTGCCTTTTATTTTTGTCTTCAACCTGCACATTTTTCTAATGGGTACCCCTGATCGCTTTCCAGTGCTTCATAACTTATTGAACATTCCTTTTTGGCTTTGGCTTTCTTTGCGCCTAGCACTTAATGAGAAGTTCAGCAGGCGAGATGGGAACAGCTAGACTGCTGTGAGTCTTCTGATGCAAGTGACAGCCACCAAAAAGCAAGGCTTGTTTAAAATGCAGCTCTTGCCTATCTCTGTCCTCTGATTAAGCCCTGCTGTTAACCAGGGCTCCCTGTGCAGTGACTGACTTAAGGAAGATACTTGCTAGAGATTCTACCAGTCAAGGAACTGAACTGCAAAGATTAATTAAAAGACGCCTGGCATCTATAAATCTGCAAACAGTGCTGCAGGAGAAGATGGCGCTTATTCATGGGAATGTCCTATGGCTTGTGCCAGAAAAAGAAATTGGCGGCTCTTTATTTACTTCATAGGTCTAAAGAAAAGAGCATGTTATGCTACTGTTAAATTAAGCCTCAGTTTAGACTGTTGTTTGCTTGAAGAATGTCTACAGAAACGATCTATTGATGCACTTTTCTTTAGAATTCTTCTCTGATCTGGGTGGGGTAGAGAAATGCTTATTTTTTTCTGATTTAGTGGGTGTTTTGTGATTTTGAGTTCTTTCTGTTTTTAGATATTTGCAAGATTTTAGATTCTGTTATGGGCTTGGAATCCTCGCAGTACATAGGAGTTGGGCCTGATCCAGAATTCCCTGCAAGTCCTTAAAAGGGAAAAAAGTAAAGGGTTACCCTGCCCAGTCATGTCCAACTCTAGGGGACAGTTCTCATCACCATTTCCAAGTTGTTGGCCTATTTCTCCAGTTATGGCAGGGCGGGAATTAAAGTATAAAGGGACCAATATGGACTTCTACAGGGAATGGGGATGATTCTAATAGCTACTTTACTTGAAAGTTTACACCCAAAAGGATGTTCCTGGAATAATGTAGATCAGCTCCACACATGCTGCATATTGTGCACAGTTTCACAGCTGGTACCCACACTAAAGCCAAGCTTCTCATTAAGGGAGATGAGGGCCTGTGTGGGAGTTGATGGTGCTACGGCCTTGGATTCCTTGGAGTCTGAGCCTGAGAGACCTTATCCATAAGTTGCCAGCTTTAGGAGTCAGCAGACTATCAGACACCTGGGCTTATTCAGCAATAAGTCAACAGAAGCAGGAACAGGTGCAAGGGAAATTCAGTGACTTCATCCTAAAATGTATTGGCAGCTTGGGAGCAGGGCCCATAATTGAGCTATCTGCATCTGGATTATTTAAGAGTAACTGCCACCAGCTAGCCCTTCATTGGGAACAATTCATTAACCTCAGATCCAGGACCTTGTATCTTGATTCTCAACTTTGTAATGTGGGCCATTAAATTCATTGACATGTAATTCTTGCCCTGTTATGGATCACACTGTTTCTTAACCCATGCTAAGTCTTCTCTCTCCTATATCTTTTTTTCCATGTGTGTGTGTGTAGGTTCTCCTGTATCTTTTCTGGTGTATATGTGTGTGTGTGTGTGTGCATACACACACATTTGTGCATCTGATTCTCTGGCTACATTGGACTGCTTGCTACTTGCCCATAATCCCTTGTAAATCAAGCCAGCCTTTGGGTGCTCTGAAACAGAACAGAACCTTCACCTTCTGCTATTGAATTAAACTGGATTATTTGATTTCAGAATATACTAAGACAAGCATAATGATCTGGAATTTTCTTTAAGGAGCTAGTAAGAGTGAACTATAGAAAATGTTTTGAGATATTTGTCTGATGTGGCAGATGTAAAAATGAGTCATGTTATGATGCTGCAAGATTCCTGATGTCAACCCGACCCTTACCATTATGGATGTTGTTGGTGCTACCAAAAGTTTTAACTCTGTACATATAATTGACCAAGTGGTGTAGATATAATAGGTGTAACAAACAGCTTTAGCCTTGACAATGAAGTGGTAGATGCTATTGTTTATTCATAAAGAAGTAAATAATTATACTCTCAAGAAAACTGCAGATCATCATTTGACAGAGTAACCATTTAAACCTTGAGAAAACTATTAAGAGGTCATGATACCAATAAAGATTGGAATCATGCAAGCAGTGATTTTCCTTTTTTAAATAATAATAATTTTATTAAAGTTTACAAATACTAAAATAAAAGACTAATAATGAAGTAAAAAAAAATATAAAAAGTAAGGAAAAGAAAAATTGCAAAGAGAGAGGAAGGAAAAGAAACAAAAAAAGGTATATAAAAATGACTTTCATCACATTCCAGACAATTAATTTAACACATTATCACATGATGTATTGCAACTCCCCTCTCCCTCTTTACTAAACCGGGCATGCGTGGACCATGAGTTTGACAGCCCTGGTCTATTCCAGTTCTGCCCACTAGATATAGCTATTGTATCACCTCTTCATGGGGAGCCGCGTCTATATGGAGCAAACTGGGGTGAAGTCCTAGTCCTCTCCTTGATTTGTGGATGACTTTTGTGGAGCTTATCCCTTCACCAGCTTTCTGTCTTCTGTGGTCATTAGCTGTTCTGTTGCAGAACTGTTGTGAATCTGCCATTGCTTGCCCGGAAATCTCCCCAGGCAATGGTCTTCCTTATGACATTCTATGGAAGTGACTTTGAAAGCAGAATGGAAAGAATATTGATATTTTGAGCTTTGGTGGTGAAGATTCCTGAGCATACCATGGATAACCAATAAAATAAAGAAATAGATCACAAAATAAATTAATCATATTTAAAGTATCAGTAGCCAGGCTCCACTTGTAGCCAGGCTCCGCCTCGAGTTCCCCTGATTGGGGAAATGAGGCGGGGTATAAATCGAAGTAAGTAAGTAAATAAATAAATAAATAAATAAATAAATAAATAAATAAACTTATCATATTTTGGGCATATTATGTAAAGACCTAGTTCTCTTGAAAAGTCTGCAATGCTATGAAAGATGAAAAAAAAGAGGTTGACGGATTCAGTTACAACAGAAATGAGGGCAATGTTAGAAGATTTGGGGCCAAGTTATCCTGGAAAAAACTTATGTACTCTCTAAGAATTTATACCAACTTGATGGCATATAAACACTATAACAAGATTAATATGCCTCTTGATCGGGGAAGAGAGGCGAGGTATAAATTGAATGAATGAATGAATGAATGAATGAATGAATGAATGAATGAATGAATGAATAAATAAATAAATAAAATGCCTCAGATGAGAACAAAATCTGGATCCAGGGGTATAGTAGGATACTGAGAGGGTTGGTGTAAAACATTATCTCCAAAACTGGAATTGTTCTAGTTCGGAGGGTTTCCTAGTAAAACTCTGGAGTTTATGTACTCTTTTCAGTGGCAACAACATGGCTTAGAAAGATACTTTATCTGAAAATTGTTTGGGAGGTATAGACCAAGCCCTTGGTAAAGAATGATATTTCATACCAAGACAGTGATTGGCATCAAATCATAGAGTACTTTGTGAACAGGTAAGCAATGCCAATCAGTCCTAGGATGTGATTCATAACAATTTATAATTCATATAGCTCTGTTAATAGAACTACAGTAATATGCAAAATGTTTATCATACAGCTGCTCTTCCACAATTTCTTTATTTATTCTTCAAAATAAATACATGCTTGCCCATTTCAACTACTTTATCTGATAAAATTTTACCAAGACTTCTATTGATAACAGTCTGAAATTTTTTGATATGAAAATCACGTTCTCACTGATCTGCTCCAGACAAACACAACACGTGTACATATTCCCAGTGACAACAATGTCTCTGGGAATAACCCTAAGCCTGCTGCCCTTGTTAAAGATGAAAAGAGCAGCAGCAATCTTAATTTAGTACAACACACATTGTTGAATCCACAGGGAATTAAGTACTCTAGACTCTCCGCTTAGAGAAAAAACCTGTTACTGTAGTTGCATATTACGGTATTCCACATAGACAAATGCCACCCCTCCTTTTAAATTTGACACCTTTACAGGGTTTAAGGTCTCATGGTCAAAAAATGGTCACTTTTGTTAAGAAAAAGGGGGGAGAATTAATAGAGTAACATGCTTAATAGGAATCTGAGTGAACCAGAGTTGGAGTAGGGTGGTTTTAGCAGGCATGTGCTAATTCACAGCCATGGCAGTTTATGTAGGAAAAGGCTGCATGGCCAAAGCCTTTTCCTAGATAAAGTTCATGGTTTTCACAAGTGGCCTTTCCAGTGGATCTTAGAAAAAATTGCAAATGGTGCTTTTGAAATGAACTTTTTCATTGAGTCCTTAGCTTCCCACGGAACTCCACTGAGTTCTTGTCTAATCCTAGATTTCTGTAGAACACAGTCAGAAATTATTTAGAACATCCCTTTTAATTTGTAAATGCAAGTTGGAACAGACATCTTTTCCCTGATCTGTTTTTGTTTTAAATATGGAAGATGGAAGATTAAAGGTTTCAGTATTTCCCTGTTTTCAAACATGGCAGCAGGTGAGGGTTAAAAATAATTCCACTGATGGTAAATTCAGGTCTACGTAGTATATTTTCTTCTTAATTAACTCACATAATCGGGTTTCTTTAAAACAAAACCCACCCATTCATTTGCATTTTAATTACTGAGGGTACAAAGTGTCAAGCTTTAATTGGCTCAGGAGGGCTTACTACAACAAAGCACCTTCTACAAGTAGCTGAAGGCTTGCCGATAAACAGCTGTCTCAGTGTTTCAGACTAGGTCGATAGTAATCTTCCACTGTAGTTTCCTATAAACTACACTTATCAGTATGAATATATTTAGCTGACCAGAAAAACAGGGACCTGCTATCAGGGATGGAGAAGGTATCTGTTTTCTTTTTGTAATGTTCAGATTTCACAAAACAATTTATTTTCAACTCATGCATGCATCAATTTAATTCTGCACAAAAAATCCCCACTGTATATTATATATAGCATTTGCAATCATTATCCCCACTTTCTTTCCATTTACATGTTTTTGGGGTACATTATCTACTCTGATGCAAATATGCTTGGGGAAAAAAAAGAGAAAGCTGCATCACCAAATTCAGAGAAATGCAAAACACAACCCTCAAAAAACAGCTGTAGGGTAGTTTGGAACATGCAAATTAGTTCAGTTCACATGTGAATACAGGAATCAAATCAAAGTCTCACAGGGGGCTGGAGTGTAACCTAGGGTTGCTTTGCTTTGCTTTGCTTTGCTTTGCTTTGCTCTGCTCTGCTCTGCTCTGCTCTGCTTTGCTTTGCTTTGCTTTTTTGGTCCCTTCAAGTCAGTGTTGATTCCTGGCACTGTCTGAACAGGTCCCTGCAGGTTTTCTTGGCAAGATTTTAGAACTGGTTTGCCCTTGCCTCCTTCCTAGGAGTGAGAGAAAGTGACAGGCCTAAGGATACCCAGTTGGCCTTGGACCTAAGATAGGGCTAGAAGAAATTCAGTCTTCACATTCCTTGAGAGAAGCCTGCCCCCTGTCTCCCACCATATCTCCCCACACTCATCGTTATTTTGATGCTTCTATCTGTATCTACAGGAGTCTTGAAAGATGATTTAGGGATCCCTTTTTTAGGCTTTTGATGAATACCAAACTCAATCAAATAATATCAGAGATTCCAAAGAAACAATGTTCAATGTTCTAGTAGTCAGTGACTATTTATTTATTTATTTATTTGCAATGAAAATGCCACATATGAGTCCTAACTATCATTCGCGGTCAATTACCTGAACAGGCCCTTGTGAGTACTGAACTTTTTGGGGGGTGTATGTGTGTAATATATTAAAGCCTGTATTTTTTAATAAATATTCGGATGGAATTATATGAGGAATATGGATTTAGATAGTATTGCTATTTTTTTTCTGAAGAGATAGATTGTCAAAGAAGTGAAGACTGATACCCAAATTTCTTTCTCTAAAAGATCCCAGATTCCATTACAGAAAATGATGTTCAGTTCCTACATTTTTTTATCTATACCACATAGCTACATTCATACATAATTTTGTTTTCTGTTATAATTGCTGTTTGGAGAAATGAGAAGAACAGACTCAAAGTGGACTTTTTTTTTGTTGTTGTAATTTTTTATTTTTATTTTTCTTAGATTAAAAAAACAATATCACTTTTTCAACCGTAGCTTTCCAGGTACAATCATAGTTAATGCATTGTTATCCATTTCCTTACATTTCATCACATATTGTGAAAAAACAAAAGAAATATTTTATATAGTAAAAAGAATATACAACGCAATAATATAGAGATGTATGTGTATAGATAGATAGATAGATAGATAGATAGATAGATAGATAGATAGATAGATAGATAGATAGATAGATAGATCTGTATTTTTATAGTATTGTTTCCCCCCCAGTTTATCTTCCCTTCTAAATATAAAAAGAAAAATGAGAAAGAACAGGTACTGAACTTATAATTTGAATCTATATTTGAATCATCATTTATATTTAAAATATATTAAAAATATCACAATCACAATGTTTCATAACTATAATATAAGTGCATCTTAAAAAATTCTTTCTTAGTACACGTTTCTCAGTTAATTCTGTTTTAAAAATTTTCTTTCACCCTCATCCCTTTGTTCCCTCCTTAATAGTTCTGTTTCCTTCCTGTCCCCTTTCTGTTCCTTCTCTTGTCAGTTCCCTCCCCTTTTATTTTTTTTATTTTCTTTGTCTAGCCTTATTACAGATTTTCTAAGTTTTTTGCTACTTATCTCCTTTCTTAATCCCTCTTGGTCTTCCTTCTGGTCTTTTTTAGTATTTTTATTGTCTGTATTTCCAAAGTCTTTTTTATTTCACAAAAAATAGTTCCTGTCTTTCCCGTCGCCATTTTATCGTTCACGCCATGCCCCTCTTGTTGTTCTCCCTCTTCCTCCTGGCTACTTGCCTCGCATTGTTCTATTTGGCAGAGTCCAGACTCAATTTTTCTCAAATTCTCCAACATCATTTTAAGAGTATCTTTAATATCCTCACCAATCTTTCGGGCTTCATCAATTTCTTGAGTTATTGTGGCGCAACTGTTCCTTATCTCCTTAGACTCTTCACGGGCTTCTAGATGATCCATTTTATTTTTATCCATTAACAAATTTGGTCCAAACTTTTTTTTTAAAGTTTTCTCTGAATTCCACTCAGCCTCTTTTCTGGAAAAATCCAAATTCCTTCGGTCCAGGTAGGGGCAGAGCCACGGACAGTCCTTTTATTTAGTTCATGTTGTGTCTCTTTCAAAGGTCACTGCTTTTTCAATTACCGCGTTCAGCTTTCTTTTATTCCAGGGTTTACAGCTCTCAATTTAATCGCCTCATCCCGATTGGCCTTCATATAATCTTCATATCTGTTCTTTATCATTCTTTTATCTCCTTTCTTTTATATATTTCAATATCTTTCTTGCACCCATCTATAAAACACCTGCCATATCTTGAAATATCCACTATCGTCCTTTTCCTTGATCATTAATGTTAATCTATTCATCTCTGCACTCTGTTCTCCCCTGTAAGGGTTCCTCCACTTCCCCAGGTCTTAAGAGGGAGGGAGTCACCCTAAACGGGGCAGCCAGGCAGCTATCCGCAGATGCAATAAGAGTGGTACAATATGAACGTCGTGCCGCCCTTATCGGCACTAAGTAGGTGCGAATGTTCGGTCAGAATCAGTTTGGCTCTTCTTCCAGATGCGCTCCAGGCATCTCTTCCATTGTTTCATCCCCTGGAGCTCCTCAGTAAACCAAGGAGACCTCCAGGGACCACAAACAGAGAGAGGCTGCAAAGGCGCAATCTGATCTAAGGCCCCGGTGGCAGCAATATTCCAAGCTTCCACCAAGGTCTCAGTCGAGCTGCAGGCCAGGGAATCCGGAAACTCCCCAAGCCCCCTCTGAAACCCAATTGGGTCCATCAGGAGTCTGGAGCGGAACCACCTAGTCAGTCCCACCTCCCTGCGGTGGGGAGTGGTCATCTGGAAGTCCAATTTTATAAGGGAATGATCTGACCATGACAAGGGCTCAGCGACTATATCCCCTATCTTCAGATCATGGTGCCATTGCTCAGAGATAAAAACCAGGTCGAGCATGTGTCCCCCTCTATGAGTCGGACCCTGCATTACCTGGGTCAGGTCCATGGTTGTCATGGAAGCCATGAACTCCTGAGCTGTTCCCGAGGATTTGCCAAGGGATGGCAGATTGCAAGCACCATCAGCCTGGGGAACTCCAGCGCCAGCCCCACTACCCCCTCGAACAGCTCGGGCAGGACTGTTGCGACGCAGCTGGGAGGCAGGTACACCATGATCCAGCATATGTTGTCAATTTGATCTCTGCCTCTTCGAAATCTTCCCTGTACTTCTGGAAGTTCTTGGTCCATATATTGCTCGAGCCTAGCGTGTAGGATTTTGAGCTAGGACAGCCATACTGGACTTAATTCTTACAAACAGAGAAGAAATTATAGAGGAAGTTGAAACAGCAGGAATCTTGGGTGAGAGTGACTATGTCATACTATAATTCAACATAATGCAAACACAAGCAATAGAACATAATGACACCAAAGTCTTGTATTTTAAAAGAGCTGATTTTAATAAAGTCAGAGAGAACTTAGGAAAGATTCCTTGGATGAAAATCCTAAAGAGAAAAACAACTCACGGATCTTTGGAAACTCTGAAAAATAGGATCATAAAAGTCCAGACTAGCACAATACCAATGAGAAAGAAAAACAAGAAATCCAAGAAGAAACCAGCATGGCTGCACAAAGATTTCTCTAGCAAATTGAAAGACAAAAAGGACAAGTGCAAAAAATGGAAAAAGGGACACACAATTAAGGCAGAATATCAGCAGATAGTCAGAATCTGCAAAGATGAAGTCAGGAAAGCAAAGGCTCAGAATGAACAAAGACTTGCAACAAAAGTCAAAGATAATAAAAAAGTTTCTTCCAACATATAAACAACAAGAAAAAAAATAAAGGAAACAGTGGTCCACTAACAAGAGAATCTGGCAAGGAAGTAGCAGGCAACAGAGAGAAAGCAGGGCTGCTTAACTCATTCTTTGCATTGGTCTTCACGCAAAAAGAAATGCTTATTTTAACATTTATTTCTAGCCTGTCTTTTACAGTTTGTTAGCGTTCCAAGGAAATTTTCCCCAAATCCGTTACTACTCAGAGACAAGTCCATCCAGGGATAACTTTTATTGAGAGAATTCATGTTAGCACAACCAAAGGGATTCTGAAACTAAAGTTACCGTAATCCTTCCCTCAAAAGAATCTAAAACCCAACCCCCCAACCACACACCATAAATCACATTGTCCAATTAGTCTTGCAGTTGGTGACCATACTTCTTTCGCCAGCTGCAGACACCAACACCCTTGACTCAGTCAACTATTTGTTATGACTATCTTCCCACTTACCCATACACCTCCCATCAGGGGTGGGTTTCAAATTTTTTAACAACCGGTTCTGTGGGCGTGGCTTAGTGGTGGGTGTGGCTTAGCAGCCATGT
>JANHGC010008491.1:19108-29225 GCA_027560395.1 Boaedon fuliginosus
CGAGGACCCAGATTGTTTGGGGGCCAACAGGCTGAGTCTATAACTGCTTGGGGAGTGTTGTAAAGCTCTGATTAAGCAGGATATAACATCTGAGTGCTATTGCTATCCATGTTGTAAGCCGCCCAGAGGCCTTTGGGAATTGGGCAGCATCAAAATGTAATAAATAAATAAGTAAATAAGTAAGTAAGTAAGTAAGTAAATAAATAAATAAATAAATAAATAAATAAATAAATAATATTTTGGAGTTAACTATTTTTAACATTAAACATTATTATATTTAAATAATTCATAGTCTAATCATATCTTGCTTAACTCCTGGATGTCCTTTTGCCATCTTGTTATTCACCCATATACAAGAAAGAAAGAAAGATAAGTTCCTTTTTTAAACATTTCCCCTTATTCTAATACTATAATAGAATGCCTATTAAGTAGATACAAACAACCTCCAGCATTAATTTCAAGATAGTATTCCTCTTTAACCAATGTCTCTAAATTTCCACTTTAAAATCATAGTCCATTTTCTGTCTTTTCGATCCCAGTTCTCATTCCTAATTGTGAAGTATTGGGTTTTCTTGGGGAACAACATTGCCATTTTCTTCAGCTGCTGCACATGCGTGGGCCTTGTCTTTTACCTCTGCTCCAGCTCCGCCATGATCTCAGCTCTCTGGGTCTCAAACAGCATTTTGTAGGTATTTTTTCCAGTATTCTCAAACAAATTGACTATGGAAAGGATAATTTCTCCTTCAGTGCCATGAAAGTCTCCTTCCAAATTAGAGTTGTCATTGAACTGGTCGATCTCTTCACAAAATAACACCATGCCCTCCTTCTCCCGATTGCTATCTTCCTCCTTCATATTATTATTGTCATCTCATTCTCCAATCACCTCCTCCATCTGATCTAAAACCTCTCGCATCTCACTCCTCAGTTCAGCAAAAACATCTTTTATTATTAAACTAACATTTGAAAATTTTTCTTCCATATTGTATGCTTTTTCTGGCAGTTTCCAGTTAAAGTTGTTAAAATCAAGCTCCATGCAATTATTTGCCACTTCTTAATTGTTGGAGACTCTTTTAAAGTATTCTTTTTGTGGTTCTTTTTATAATAGCCAATGAAATTTTTTTTTCTCACCAAAATCAGTTCTGTTTGTTAGCCCAATTGTCTCCTCCTCCTACTCCAGCACATTTCTTTTTCAGACTGTTTCAGACTTGGTAGCGGCCATATATGCCGCTGCTTCTTCCATCAATGGCTTTGGGGGAATAAATCCAGAAACAGGCAGAGGAGATGTGGCTCCTTTTACCTGTCTGGTGGCCCCCCCACTTCACTTTACACACCTAAACGAGGTGGCTTAGGCTCCTAAAGGAGCCCACCGGTGGAGAACCTGGGTGGAATCTGCAGAGCTCGCAGACTACACACCCAGGATCATCTTCATCAGACCGGAAGTCTCCATTAACATTATTCTTTATTGCTACAAGGGTTTTTCATTTTCAAAGAAAATGGCATTGATGCAGTCACCAAGAGTCAAGCTTGACTTGAGGGCATGCTTACCATTTATGTTTTTACCTATTATTTTATTGACCATAAAGTTTTACAGTAGAGAAGACTTAAAATATTAGAATGTGCAGAGATGAACAGATTAACATTAATGATCAAGGAGAAAGAAGATAGTGAATATTTTAATATATGACAAGTTTTTTATAGATGGTTGAAAGAGAGATGTTGAAATATTTAAGATAGTAAATTTATAAATGATACAAATGTGTTTTTTTAATTTCTTTTTCTTTTTTCTTTTTTTTCTTTTTACATATATATTGTAGCTTTAAACATAGAAATATAGAAATGTATAATTATAAAGAGAAAACTAACAGTGATCATTAAGAAAAACAGATGAAAACCTCATGCAAAACTATGTTCAATATATGAAGATGTTCTTTCTTTTTTTTTTTAATGTAAAACAAATAAAAATTATTTGCGAAAAAAAGTAGAGAAGACTTCTTGATTAGATGTTCCCAAAACAAAATCTATTTCAAATAGAGTGCAAGGTAGAATAATTTTGGCTCAGGAATGTAAAGGGCTAAATGTTGCTTGAAAAAAGTGGAAAGGTGAGATAACCTGAATTTTATAGTGGGTGGGTTTAACCAATTTAACTGGTCTATTTTTCTGTAATTAAAAAAAATCAAATTAATGTTGTCTAAGTAGTATTGCATCAAGTTAGTTGGATTTAGATCCCATTAGAAGGCACAGAACATCATTTCATAACTCAAATTTCATTTATCTCAATAAATTAACTTAATTTCTCCACGCACACCCCTAAAAAAAGTGTTATGTCAACCCATGCATCTGTTTGTGTTCCTTCTTTCAACTACATATTTTTTAGTTGTACGGACTTTTAAAAACTCATTTTTGACTTTACCTATCTTTTCTCTTGGCTTAAGATAAACTCAATTGCCCTAATAGCACACTTTGAAGAATTCTTTACTAAAATTAAAAGGTCAGTGATTTCTACAAGGGGGAGAATTCTCAAGGCTTGATCCTCTGGTTACAACTGTATTTAAGATTCCATATATTGATTAATAGCCATCTACTATGTAGTTCTTTTTATCCACTAATAAAGTTACAGTGAAGTAATAAACTAATGAGAACTAAGTACTGCACTGCAAGTGCCATTTAATCATTCCTGCAAGAGCCTTTACCTTAAGCAATGTTTTCAGGTCTTGAAGCAAATATGTCATTAAACAAGACTAACATTCTTAATTTCATATGTAACAGCAAGGGAATGTGTCATCAAAGGACACTTAAGTGCTTTTGACTATATTTTAAATACTATTTCCTGGACCAAGATTTTTAAGTGGCTAATGAATAGGACTGGGGCAAGCAGATAAAACAGCAATGCCTGGAAAACATGTGTGCATGATAAATAATGAGCATTTTAGATGAAGGGTTTTGTAACAGGAAATGGGGGCTGTTTGTCCACATGTTTAATTTGATGTGCAGGATCAGTCCACAGAGAGCAAGGTCTTAAGAATATTCCCTTTCTCTCCCAAAGTTCTAGTTTTTGTTTGCCAAAAAAAAAAAAAAGGATATGTCTGGTGAAATGGTGCCTACTTTGAGTGTTCTCCCATGAACAAGCTACTTCCATCCACTGCAAATCACAACAACGTAAATAGGTAATTTTACTGGATGAAACCATGATCTATCTTATTTCAGTATTTTAATTTCATACAATGCTCTTGTGTCCTTGCAAACAAAAAGAGATATACCCCGTTCATGATTTTCCTGAAACTTTTACTTAAACCCACATTGCACTCAGTACTCAGGTGAGTCTTCAGTACCAAGAACCATTCTTAAGTCTGTCCTCTATGTTGGACCCTCTTTTTAAAGCCTACCAAATTAGTGCCTGGTTGGAAAAAAGGTGTAAAGCAGACAAAAGGAAGTACTTCTTCACTTGCTTAAAATTCACTTGAGAAATTCACTACCCACTAGTTTCAGGGTAATGAATTTCTCAGCTGAATTATGTGCACAGTTAAAAGTACTTCCTTTTGTCTGTTTTATATCTTTTTCAGATCAGCTTCACTGGGCAGGAGACCCCTGTCTAATATTTTTAGAGAAGATCAGACTTTGCTTGCTCACTTCCTCCAAGCCCTACATGTCCTATTTCTTTAGATTCTTTGATCTTTTCTCCCCTCAGGTGATTTTTTTTCCCCAGATGAAAAGACCCAACAATGCTAGAACTTTCATACAAGGAAAGAAATCACAACTTCATTAAAATGCTTTAGGAAACTGTAAAATATCTGGGGATTTTTCTTTCTTAACATTTGAAGACGGAGGAGGAACTGTGACCCTAATGGAAAATGTGATGAGATACTGCAATAATTTCTTATGGTTTCTAAGATCTTGAAGTTATTTTGTATTAAAGGTGGAAATAATAACAGCCAAGATGAAATAACATTGCTAAACAATTTCTGGGCTATAAATTATTATCTTTATTTATTTCCATACTTAAAAAGTATAGTAAGTAGGGCAAGTTGTACAATGTCATCTAACTGCCAGCTGCAAGCAAAGTTGGCTGGATGGTAGAAGGTAGGAAAAGAGTTACAGCTGCTTGCAGCATCCTTCTGGGTGATATATTCAGCAGAGCAGATGGCATATGGCCTTTGTTGTCATTTTCCAGGATGATCTTATCAATTGTGTGGCATGTGTGGCCTAAAACCTTAGCTGAGGTGGCAGTTCCAAAATGTTTTCAAGGTAAGACAATGTTCACAGGCAGAAAAACTCAAGTTAATAGATACCAATAGGTATAGTTCTCCTTGTTTCAATGTTGAAAAGAAGATTTGTGACTGAGTCATTAGTTAAGCTTTCTTGTGGTCTTTCCACTATTCAAATACTGTGAATAGGTCTTGTTAAAGATTCTGTGTTATCCAATTAGGGATAATATTAAGATATCAATGAAGCTTGTGATCTTATCTCGTTTTATGTTGAAACTCTCTTTTCCTGGAGAAAAAGACATGTGTTTCTATCCTTACAGTATAATGACACCAGAGTTTTTGGCTGGCTTTGTAGAAAACCAAACAAAGCAACAAACACAGGATCCACAGTGTATAATCTTTTCTCTGGGTTCTTTGGTATAAACTAGATGCTGACATTGTCCAATTTATCTTAAAAATAACGGGTTGGCTTTTTTGAGTTGAAAATGCTGGGCCATTGTCATTATTAAAAACAGATTAGTGGGCTATAAATCACTGTCTCCTGGTTAGTGCTAAAGAGAATCTAATATAATGGCTCCTGCTCTAGCAGAAAGATAAAAAGCCAACAACCCCTTTGCTTTAGGAATTGAACCCAAATGCTATTCCAGTTCTCTTAGATCTCTGTATGATAAAGATATAACTCAGGACTATATAACATTAATAAAATGAAAGCAAAAACGAATAAGACAATAACAACAAAACCAATTATCCTACCATTCAATATAAAATTATAGAACTAGAGAAAAGGTCGCAGGAGGGGAAGTTACCAGTGATGTTCAGATAGTACAAACGAAATAACAAAATTACATGCATACACACTCCCATTCTTTGTCCGGGGATAAGGGGTAAAAAATTGGTGCAGCTGGATCTTTTGTCAATCTCTGATAGATTGAACATCGTTCAGAACTTGAAGTATTGCTCTTTCAGTTGAAAACCTTGTCTGTAACCCTGATTGAACTGGATCAGTCAAAGCTGATGTAAAGAACTACCGACCTACAGGAGAACAATTCTCTCAAGAACTATAGATAGGGCAAAGGAAGAACAGAGGCAGGATGATAACCAGACCTTATAAGAGGATCAAGAGGAGATATCTTTCAATAAAGGAATGTGCTGAAAAAGAAGCCATGAAATATAATAGGAGCCGAACTTCGAACAATAAAGCAGAACTCTGCTCTAAAACTTTTGGTCTGGGTATGCTTTGAAAATAATGGAGCTGAAGCGCTTTAGACATTGTGCGAATACATTTTTCCTCTGCTCCTCATAAAAGCATGCATGCCTTTTTTCTCCCTCTCCAGCTTTCTGTGGATGTCCCCAAAGAGGTTACTACTTTAAGACTTGCATTACAGACATGACATTCTAATAATTTCACTTGTTAAAGAAGTTGAGGGTACTTTGAGGCTTTGGAGAAAGACATGGATGATTGAATGAATACCAGCATGTCCTGCATTTGCCAGAGATCTGAAATAACTTCTTCCAGATCATGGGTATCACACTGGTGGCCCTTGGGCCAGATGTGTCATGCATAGGGCACACCCACCCCAGCTCTGTGAAGGGGAAAATATCACAAAACAATCACGTGATGGCAATAGGCATCCCAAGTTTGACACCCATGTTCTAGATCATTTTCAAAATTTCATGGCTTTCTGGGGTGGGGAAAAGGAGCAGAGAAATTTCTGTAGACTGTGTGCATGGAAAAACTCCTCTAGAAACATTTATTTTATTATTATTGTTTAAATTTATATCCTGCATTTTTCTCTGGTCAAGGGGAACACAAATAAGGTTCTGCCCTACAACAAGTAGGGTTTTTTAACTGTCAGGATCTTACAGTGTGTCTTGTAAGCAACTGGCAGCCAATGCAGTTTTAAGTATAAGTTTTCATATTTTGCAGCAATTGTATTCCTGAATGCTATTTAAAGCACATTGAGACAATCAAGACGGAATGCAAGAGAGGCAAGAATAATTGCTGCTAAGTCTTATCAATCACCAAAGACATGCTTTACAACTTGCACAACTTATGACCAAAATTATACACTCAGTTATGGTTGTAAAATGAAAACTATTGTACTTAAATTATTCTAAAATTTGTTCAGCCCACAACAGTACAAAACTCACATAAAACCTTTCAAAATTGGTACTGCTCTCTATTAAAAAAACAAGCGAGCAAGAAATCACACACTACATAGCAAAAAGCAACATGTGTGTGTGTGTGTGTGTGTGTGTGTGTGTGTGTGTGTGTGTATTTATTGCTGTAGCTGAGTCTGGGAGCTGTAAAGAAATAATTTCAGGTCTATATTCTTTTTATTGTGCATAGCAATTCCACATTCAAGTCTCCTCTATGGAAGATTTTGTCATTACCATTCCAACCCATTTTTACCGAAATAGAACAACTGTTTCTTGCCACGTAGGTTTGCAAAACTGGGTTTTAACTTCCCACTCCCTCATTTCCTCCAGCAATTGCATTTGCTGTACTTCTGTTTATTTTACCCCCAGCGAGCCAGATACATTCTAGCTTGGGAGCTTATTAAATGTTTGCTGATGTTTGACATGTTCTGGTGAACTCCTGTGCGCTCAGCATAAAAGGAGCAGCATGGAGCTTTGAACTCGTCGCTCAATCTATTCTGTAGCTAAGTGGAATTTCAACACCTCATTTTCTCCCCACACTTTGTAGCTGCTAATATATTACAAATATTGAATTCAGTTTTAGGAAATTGCATCAGATGTTTCCCAGCATAAGATATTTTGCTTTATTTGATTAGGTGCAGCTTATAGCAGGAATCTCAGCTGCCAAGCAAAGAACTGCAACAGCCAGTCTGCGGCCAGTGACACATTGGCAAGATCTCTTGGGCTTGCATTTTGAAAAGGCATTGAGTTAAGCACATTTGCAAAGTTGATCTCCATTTGCCATTTGAACTGCAAAAAACAAGCCAACAAGCCAAAAAAAGAAAAAGTGCTACATCCACAGCTTTGTTTCTCCCCAGAATAGAAAAGAATGAAAAAGGGTGGGGTAGGATGTGGTTGATGGTTATGCTATAAGATCCTGCTGGAATTAAATCAACACTGCTCATGGTATGCTCTAACACAGGGCTGTCAAACCCGCGGCCCACCAGCCAGATGCATTATGTGCTCGGCATGCCCATGCCCGTTTAGTGAAAGGGAAAAAAAGTCTCGATATGTCACATGATGCCACCGTGATGCTGTGAGTTTGACACCCCTGATCTAACATTATAGCTAACCTACCAGGGCCCAGAGAGAGCTAAAGCATCCAGGATTCAACCACTTAAAGCAGGGGTGTCAAACTCGATTTCATTGAGACCCCCATCTGGGTTATGTTTGATCTCAAGGGGCCGGGGTGAGTGTCCTGAAGGTGGGCATGGCCAGCTCAACATCATTCATGTCAGGGGCACCTGTGGTGGCCTGATCACTCTGCCAGCGAAAATAAGCTCCTGAGCTCCATTTTTGGCTGCAACGGCCTCCTGCAACCCTCTGCAGTGAACACGGCCCTTCTGAGCTCCATTTTCACTTGCAGAGGAACTGCAAGCCAGTCCTTCACTATTTCCAGGGTGGCCCTGTGGGACAGATCTAAGCACCCTGTCAGCCTTGAGTTTGACACCCCTGACTTAAAGGGATCTAGTCAAATCTTATTGCTTAAATGTGTAGCTCAACATATGATGAGTTTATAAGGAAGTGACCATTTGCTTTATGGAAAATATTTTGCTAGGGTTTGTAAAAAAAACTGATTCAATGAATTTTTTTGCTCATGTACACCAACCACATTCAATATATGCACTGCTATTCCTGCGGGGGGGGGGATGGAGGGGCAATTAATTGTGAACCTGCCTGCCATGCAGTGAAAAGAGAGATTCAGGTAAAGAGGCAGCTTAATTCTATTGTCTATAGCTGCATTTATTTGTTTATTTATTTATTTATTTATTTATTTATTTATTTATTTGTTTGTTTGTTTATTTGTTTATTTGTTTATTTATTTATTTAGATTTATACCCCACATCTCTTCCCCGGTCAAGGGGAACTCGAAGTGGCTTACAATTAAAAACAGTACAATAAAACATCATTTAAAAAATACAATATATTTAAAAAAATTACAACATAATCATACACCAACCAATCATCATTCATCCAAGAGGGGTATTAGTTCCAAGCCCGCCGACAGAGCCAGGTCTTAGTGGCTCTGCGGAAGGCCAACAGATTAGGAATGGTTCTGATTTCCATGGGTAGCTGGTTCCAGAGGGCTGGTGCCGCCACAGAAAAGGCCTTAGTTCGAGGGCCCGCCAGCCGACATTGTTTAGCTGATGGGACCCATAACAGGCCAACCCTGTGGGACCTAACTGGGTGCTGGGAGGCAAGAGGTGGCAGAAGGCGGTCTCGAAGGTACGCCGCTCCTAAGCCATGAAGGGCTTTAAAAGTTGTCACTAGCACCTTAAATTATCTCCTTGATCAGAATATCTCCTTGATCAGTTTCCATCCATTATTCCTTGTCTGGTGCTTTGGAAAATAGCTTGACGCCTTCCTCCTCTCTGTGGCAGCCCCTCAAATATTGGAAGATGCTCTCCTGTCTCCCCCTGGTCCTGCTCTTCCCTAGACTAGCCAAGCCCAGTTCCTGAAACCATTCTTGATATGTTTTAGTCTCCAATCCCCTCATCATCCTGGTTGCTCTTCTCTGCACTTTTTCTAGAGCTTCAACATCTTTTTTATAGTGTGGTGACCAAAACTGGATGCAGTACTCTAGGTGGGGTCTTACTAAGGCTTTATAGAGCAGTATTAGTACCTCCTTTGATCTTGATTGTATCCCTCTGTTAATGCAATTTAGGATTGTGTTGGCTTTTTTGGCTGCCGCTGCACACGGTTGGCTCCTATTTAGCTGGTTGTTCACTAAGTCTCCAAGATCCCTCTCTCAGTTACCGCTATTAAGCCGGGTTTCACCCAGTCTGTACCTGTGTTCCCCAAAACATTTCATTGTCTAGGAAGACGGGTGGGTGCTGACTTCCTACAGCATCCTCATCAAACGTGGAACCCTGGTTTGAGATGCTGATGGACAACGACTGGCTTGGTTGGCGTATGGTTTCCTTTTCTGTCCCAAGCGATGGGTTTGGGAAGGGAGGCTGACTGGGAGCCGCCTCTTCAACCCTTGCCACTAATGAATTGATGAAATGAAATTAAAAATAAAAAAATAAAAAACCAGCGCTGCAGCCCTAGCAACGATATTTTCTATTAGCAGATATTTTCAGCCTCTTTTCCTAGGCAACGTCATGTGTAACACATTTCAGTAATTAAGGCAGGAGTCAACAGGACTTCTGTTCAGAGAGAGAGAGAGAGAGATTGAAGGCTGGATATCTCTATTCGAGGAGGATTACATCCAGCTGAGGCCACAAGGGTGCAAGCTTGTTTTTTTATAATTCTGTATCCCTGTTCTCTCACCCCCTTCTCTGCCACCCAATGCACAAAACTGAAGGCATGAGGCGCTCCATTCAGTTTTCCTATCGCAATCAGTTGATGAGCCTTAATCTTAGAATTGATTAAAAAAAAAAAAAAAACCACTCCCCACTCCCCCCCTTCCGAAGAAAACCCTGCTTTTCTGACAAATGCAAACTTCAAGGATTCTCTCAGTCTTCAGTCCCCGCCTGCTATTTATCCTTATGAATCGGAAGGTTGGCTACATGTTTTATTGTTGTCGTTATTATTGTTTTTTATAAGTCCCCCTCCCCTCCGATACAATCGGTTACAGCCTGAGCAAACTTGCCCTCCTGTTGATTGTCAGGTCAGATGTAAAGATTATGTTTTGGGGCAGAAGAAAGAAAGAAAGAAAGAAAGAAAGAAAGAAAGAAAGAAAGAAAGAAAGAAAGAAAGAAAGAAAGAAAGAA
>JANHGC010008491.1:38950-56561 GCA_027560395.1 Boaedon fuliginosus
TCCTTCGGGAATTGGGCGGCATAAAAATGTAATAAATAAATAAATAAATAAATAAATAAATAAATAAATAAATAAATTGCTGGGAGGCAGAGGCCAGCGGCTGGGGGTCAGCAGGTGGGGGTGGGGCTTTGGCAACATTCACTGTATAAGACGCACAGGGGTGTCTTAGGGCTGGAAAAAGTACATCTTATATTCTGAAAAAATATGGTAATTAGGTATCACTAGCAGATTGATAATATTTCATCCCAAACTGATGGATGATTTCTTCTAGTAGTTTCATAAAGATGTTAAGGAGCAAGGAAAAGAGATCAGAATGTTCCAGCACCTCACAAGGAAGCAACCAACAGGTCTTTTCTCCTACCACCATCAACTCTAGTTGTTCATTCATGACTTAACAAAACTACTATAGAAACAGTATCTCCACCCATACCCCTTTGCAAGCAATTTATCTATTTCTTCAGTCTCAAGCCAAAGATGAATCCCAGGTAACATAAAGGTTGCCCCAATTATTGTCAACACTTGACCAAATATAAGTAACTGTCTCAGTGAAATGTGCAAAAACCTCACCGCATCCTGTAGGTAAATTGTCTTGTCCAGTCTTTTCAAAGAGATACAGGCCACTTAATGACCTAAACTACTTTTCACTAATATAATAAGGGTGAAGTATTCAAGCTTTGAGAACCAGTTTGATGTAGTGATTAAGGTACCAGGCTAGAAAACTGAAGAGTTCTAATCACACCTTAAGCACAAAGCTAGCTTCAAACAGTTACCTCAGACAATTGTAAACCACTTAAGGAATCTTGCCAAGAAAATTGCAGGGATTAGTCCTGGTATCACTAGGAGTCAAAACCTGACTTGAAAGCATACAAACGTTGACAGATAGACAGTTTTTTGTGTCCATTGACATTAAATTCCGACATTATCTCTCACTTTCCAACTGTTGAGTCAAGCCTTCAGTATGGCGCTGAGAGATATCTAAAAGTCTATCTATTTTTTAACCTTATTATAAGAAAAGAAATTAACTATTCGACTGGAGAGTAATTATTTTAACTATATTTAAATGTAACTAAACTGTAAAAGTAATCAAATCATACTCAGTTTTTATTCTGGCTCTGTCTATCACCTTCTGGTGAGACCGCCCACTCATCCAGTATACTGCTTTAAAAACGTTTAGAGCTACAAATAATATGGGGAAAAGCATGTTGCAGAGGGTAGACAGAATGTCAAAGCAAACAGTATACAAAGGAGGAACAAAACCAGAGGAAGCAGAGATAACACATACTTGTGCTATCTCGTTTTCTTTATTTTCATTTTTAACACTATCCTTCATCTCCCACTTCAATGCCAAGAAAACATCAAATGTTTCTCTGCATACCTTCCATGCCTACAGGAACAATTTTCATTCTGCAGTGATGTCTCTGAAGTTCTTTAGCAGCCCCATATTTCAAAGCTCTGAATGGGACTCGACTTGATAGTGATTGAGCTACAGAGTAGGCAAGTAGATGAGACACAGCCAACTTGCCAATATACCAACAATAATTAAAAATAAAAGCCATCAGTTTAACAAGATAATTGGGGGTTTAATTAGATAGTTTTCAGTTAATTTTCTTCCAAGGTCTTCTAATCTAACTACTTAGCCAGACTGATTCTACAAAGTCACAAAGTAAACTCCTTGTGATTGTCAAGGTTTTTGAACTCTTTCCCATTTCAGAAATACTTTTCCTAAGTTACTCCTAAGCTTCAAGTGATACAGACATAACTAAGTCTAATAATCTGTAGATCCACTTTTTATAAACCTTATGTTTCTAAATTCAATTTATTTGTATTTCAATTATAGTTTATTATTTTATAAACACTTTGAGGGAAATTTTACCTTAAACTTTAACAAACTGAAGTAAACAAAACAAACAAAATGTGTATTTCTGTTATACAAAAATTTGTAATGTTTACCTATCAATGCAAATTTTAAAAGTAAAATTCCAATACGAATGCAAGAGTATAAAACTCTCTGGTAAAAAAATCTCCAGAGGGAAAAAAAAACGGAAAGAAAATGGATATGAGTTTGCAGCATATGTTAATTACTTACTTCAGTTCCAGTTGCTTAATTTTGTTTTGTGCTGTTTGCAAACTAAGATGAAGGTCATCTTTTGTACGTTCAGCATTCAAACATCTCTGGTAAAGCTCTTCTAGTTTTCTGTAATCAGCTTCGTTTCCTCTACCTTCACGGTATACCTGACAGATGAATATAAACCAGAATATGATTCCAATGTCCCAGTAAAATCCCTGCTTTGAGAAATCAATTACTGTGCAAAACATAGAAAGTGGATAATCATTTCATTATGAGCATCACATCTGAAGAAAGATTCCATTATTGTCCACCAGAAAAACATTCTACAGGTAGCCCTTGAGTTATGGCAGTGACTGGGATCATAATTTCTGTCACTAAACAATGCACTCGTAAAGCTCAATGTAATGTAACTACATTGCTTAGTAATGGCAACCACTGTAGTCCCCATTGCCACTGTTAAACAAGATTTGGGAGTCATTAAGTTAGCATCTTCTCATAACTTCCTACCAGCTTCCAACAAACAAAATCAGCAGGGAGATAAATAGGTGCTATAAGATGGGAAAGGAAGCAAAGGGGTGTGTGGGTTTTGGAATGCACAGTAAAAATGTGACAGGGCTCGGGATAATTGTTAGCAGGCAAGTATATAGGTGGCAGATAAGGACTAGTGTGAATGTGAGACTAGGAAGGGTGAGCAGGTAAGGGGGGCACATTGCATGCTAGTGCTGGTGGGGATGGAGAACATGCAATGGTGCACAAGTGGCCAAGGAGGGTGCCTGAGTGGCAAAGAGGCACAAATGCAAGGATTGTGAAAAATGAGTGGCTGATGGGAAGGTATGGTACATTCCAGCAAGATTTGGGGTGGCTGGTGCCAGGTGGAAGAGGGTGCACAAGTGTGGGAAGGTGTGGTGCATGTTCAGCAAGACCTGGGGAGAGTACAGCAGAGTGTGTAAGTAGCAGGAGAGGCACAACCCGAGGGCAGAATGGCACAAGGAAGGTGTGTGGATGGTGGGGTGGCAATACACATATGTGGCTTAAGGTGGCTAATGCTGGGTGGAAGAAGGTGTAAAAGTGGTTGGGGAGATATGGCCCAAGCTCAGCAAAGCTTGGAGAAGATGCACAGGTGGTGAAGGTGTGTCTGAACAGAGTGAGGTGAAATGTAGCATGAGTGCAGAGGGGCTGGGAAAGAGTACCACAGAATGTTGCAAGCTTCATAAGCAGGAGCTAGTTGCCAAACATCCATATTGCACTCATGAGACCGCGGCTGGGATGGCCAAAACTTTGAAGACTAGTTGTAACTATCACTTGTTTAACACTATCATAACTTTGGATGCTAGGACTTCAGTTGTTAAAAAAAACCTATACTGTTTAATCAGGCTTTCCACTGTTTGTATTGTGTTCATTATCATATTATTAGTATAATTGCTTTTAATTAAGATAGTTACAGTATGAGAAATGATGATCTGCTACAGATCTTCCTTTCTTAGTTCATTTTTACTGATTTAAGTGAGTTTGATTAAGTGAGTTTTAGCCATTCTAGCTTACAGAGAACTTTCATGAGTTTCTTGAGTCACAGGCAATTTGTTTTTCTTTCAGCTCAAGTTATTTGGGTAAAGAAAATACTGAACAGCATTTCATGTCATTAACTTAACTTAACAATGCTCAAGTGCTCTTTTCATGACAGCATATTTTTATTTTTATCTAATGCTGTGAATGCTTTGATTCTTTGTAGTCTGTCTCATGTGACCAAGGCTAATATTTTTACACCCTAAAAATTACTTACTTATTAGCATGTACATTGTAACATTAACACATGAAAATGGTGGAAAAGAAAAAGTGTTTACTTTCTCTAGCTCTTCTTCAACTGCTCGCTTTTCTCTAATAGCTCGCTCTAGTTCGCTTTGCTTTTCTCCAGATTCCTATAAAGCAATAACAGAATATGATTTTTTTAGAAATTAATAAGTGACATATAACTGTATGTGTACAGGGCAAACAAAATTGGGATAAACAATGAATCCTGTCCTCAAGTAAGAATATGTACTTAATTTTTGACCTATGAAATTGCCACAAATTCCATTCACTCTAAACTTCCTTTACTTTTCAATTACTTGAACCTGTTTCCAGATTAACAAAAATCTGCACCGAAATAATACAAGATTAAGTTAGGTGATTTTGTAATTTTTCCAAGTTATATTTCAGAGTAATTTCTTTCAAATCACATGTTCAGCAAGACGGATTTAGACCTATTCCCCACCTCCAATATCAATTCCTAAAAGTAAAGTCTGGAACTGTAATGTATCTCTTATTTCTCTTTTAAAAAAGGAATAAGGTAAGTTATATATGCTATTTGAACAAAACATTTGTGACCCATATGTTTTGATACGAATAATCACAAAGCTTGATGCTATGTTTATTTTATCCAGAAGTTTAACAAGTAAGGTATATTATCTGTTTTGTATCTGCTGTTCCAAATAGTAGCATCCCACATAAATTTATCATTACATTTAATGAAACGGTGAATGCTTAGACATGGAAAAATTTTGCCTGCACAAACTAAAGTAGTGAAACTGATTGTTGCTTTGTGGCGCTGAATTTTAAAATGCTTATTTTTCCTAAGTGAAAGTCAATGTAGGGGGAAAAGTCCTGAATGTAAACTTTTCATTTATTTGTTGAATTTATTTGCTGCCTATCTCGCCTTGAGGCTACTTTAGACAGGAAGCAACTTAAGCAAAATGTACAACTTACCATCTGAAGTGCAGTAAGTTCTTCTGTTAAACGTGAAATTTGAATATTGTATCGTTTCCTTTCGTTTTCTACCTATTTTTTTAAAAAAAGGGTTATTCCGTGTCCAGTGGATGTTTCTTGATTACATAATACATTTTAGGAATACAAGAGGCTGCAATATGCTAAACAGAAATATACTAATTATCAATAGAGCTTTCTATATAAATTCCAGAACTAAGCAATGTCCAGATATAGGTGTCCATAACTGGAACAGCACAAGCATCCTCCATCTCTCTTCCAAACAGTTCCTCCAACCCACTGGACCTGCTACTCAGGGCATTGGAAAGACCTGATGAAGATTTAGGGGCATCCCAGAAAATCAGACATAGTGACTTGCAGTGTGCAAGTCTTCTGTGGGGGTGGGGTTTGAAGGAGAATGTGTCCAACATTCATCTGGTTTTGCCAGCTGAATTACTTGCTGTAACACCCATAGTTTATTGGGAGAAATTTTTTTTTCTCCCAATAACGAAGGTCCACTCACAAAATTACCTGAATTATTTACAGGCAAAAAGTTGCATACTTTTATTTATTTATTTATTTATTTATTTATTTATTTATTTATTTATTTATTTATTTATTTGATTTATATGCTGCCCTTCTCCCTAAGGACTCAGGGCGGCTCACAGCTATAAAAACACACAATACACAACTTTAAAACAGTATTAAATTACCTTAGTTAGATCCAATAAATAATTTTAAAAGTGGGAGTTAACACATTTGAAATTTCGAAGTTAAAATTAAACAAATTTGAAACTAACAATGGGTTCAGCCTAGACCGGCTCATTGAAAGAGCCATGTCTTCAGGGCATGATGGAAAGATCGAAGGTCAGGGATTATCCGAAGCTCTGGGGGAAGATCATTCCAGAGGGTAGGTGCTCCCACAGAAAAAGCTCTCCCCCTGGGTAGGATGCTTATGTTGTGCTCTGGATCATGTAGCCAGCAGAGAAAAAGTGTGTGTGTGTGTGTGTGTGTGTGTGTGTGTGTGTTTAGAATGGAACTGTTGTCAACATTGTAAGTTGTTTGCTGCCTACTTCTCCCACATTAGCAAGGTGGATTTCCCCCCCTACAGCCCTCAGTTGTTCTGACCCATTTTCAAATTCAAACTTTCTTTTCCTGATTCCCTCCCTTTTCCCTCAAATCTGATCCCATTTTATTCAGTTCTTTGGAGATAGAGAAATGGATGGAGAGCGCCAACCCCTTTGACATACTAAAAAAAGTTCTGTGTTACTTAGTCATCTATACAGAAACAGCAGCTGTTTACCATACACCTGAAACTCTTTCCTTGTCATTTTTTAAAATAAGTTTTTGAAAAGGGAAACATTAATGATAAGTCCTAGCTCAGTAATTACTATATATTTAATGAATGGTACTTTCTTAGAGCATTTATTATAGCCAATTATTGCTGATAAGATATGTTGTTCCAAGGTTTATTAATTGAATTATAATCAGTTTACCCAGACTCCATAGAAATTTGTGCTGACAGTGCTTCATTTTCTAAAAAAATAATACCCAGCACGTAGTGGGAAATGCAACATTTTCATAGAAACAATTAAGTCTTTGCTCATAGAGGATGCTAATAAGATTCAAAATGTATATTGGGTGCAATCTAAGTAAGTCAGACTTCTCTAAATATCATTTTAATCAATGGGATCTTGGCAGGCAATTAAGCTCTTAAGTCCCACTGATTCTAATATGTCACTTTCTGGTTTTTAACCATTAGCTTTTAACCATTGGTGAAGTTTTCAACAGAATTTGGAGTGTAGAGAGAGACTGAGTGTTTTTCTGGTCTATCAGGGCAACCTGGTCTACCCAAATATGGGATGGAGCATACTGCTTTGGCTTTTGCCTTTCAGGCCCAATCCAGAAGCCTTTGCAAGCTTTTGCAACAAACTATTTTTTTTATATATATTATATCAACAAAGAAATAAAGGGAGACTAATATAGATGAAACTATTTAGCTCTTTCAGCTAGCCATACCTTTTCTGGGATTCAAACCCCAGGCTACTTGCATATTAGGTAGATGTTATGGGATGGTGGACAATCAGAGGTAAAGTGGATGGAATCAGTTACAGTGTTATGAGTGCACTGTTGTGGATGACCTTAAGGATCAGGTTGGGGGCAGATCATCTTGGAGAATATATATGTTGTTGCTAGGAGTAAAAAGCAACTCGATAGCACATAATGAATAAAAAAATTACTGTGCATGTGGCTTTTTGAACTTTCTGATATCCTTGGTGAAATGTTAGTCATGAAGTACCAGATATATGCATAAATTCCAGACAATGCTTGGACAGTATCCAATATAATGCTAGAGATATGCTGAAATAACATTCTGCATGGTGCTGCCTTGAATGGTGACTGGAAATATTTAGCACTTAAGGACCATTGCAAGGAAATTATTGATTAGGGCCAAGTCTAGCTTTACTGGCTTTTGATCAATTTTGGAAAAAGTCTAGTATGGTTTTGTGCTAGATATTACACAGTTATGGATTATATTAATTCAAAGTCTGTATAAGCCTCCCTAAGTTAAATATTCTGCCCTACCAGCATCTGAAATCTTCTAGGTGGTAACAACAGGAAGAACCTCCTTTGGTGGCTATTTTGCAAACTAAGCTTCAGTCATGCCTCTAATCACCTGATACCAGGAGAAATTAATTTATAAGTTATGGTTGCACCAATGTTTTGACATGTTTCCCAGAGGAGGGTTACCCAGACAAAGTCTCTTGTCATTGCAATTGTATTTTGTACAGCTGGGAAGAATATTATAGCATATTTGCAGTAGAAGCTATGGTCAACAATGGAGAACAGCCAGGTGCACCAAGTGAAATGGTAGAGTGCATTATCCAGTTGTAATGTTGTGAAAGGATGTCTCGTTCTTGCTGGCATCTGATTTGTATGAAAGCTAGATAGTTGCCAGTTGTGAGGCACTAGAAGAGATGCAGTCCAGAGTTTGAGTGTATAAGGTACTTGAAATAGAAGTATTAGGAGAGAAATATTCCAATGAAGATCAGTGCAATAGAATTTGATTTCATAAAACAAAGGTTGGGTTGCAGAGGTTTGGTTTTTTTTTTTTTTGAGACTTCTGACTGCTGAAACCGTAACTGATTTATTTTGCAGAGAAGCAAACATAAATAATTAAGCTAGAGCTGCCTTTTAAAACAGTCACCCCATCTGCATTGTCTGTAAACAAATGATGGCTTCTGGCAGACATTAAAAGTTTAAATGAAACTGGTACAAGCTTAATTATTTGGAGGAAATTTAAGGGTGTCAGAGCTGGGCTGCAAACATCTGGACAACCACTGGATGGCCACAAAGGAGCATGAAAAATTCAAAGACATACAGAAAATTCTTTCTTGCCCTCTAGCCATTGTCTGGATTTCTGCAGCCCAGCTCTGATAACCTTAAATTGCCCCAGACAATTAAGCCCTCAAAATTTAAAATTATATTAGAGGAAAGCAATTAACCCATTTAGACATAATTTCTGTTTCCTGCTTTCATTAAATCACACAGAGCTAGAATTACAAGAGCTACACCAGCAAACAGATATGCAGTGAAAATGATTTTGAACTGTTGACAGTAACAGTTTGGATAGTCCTAATAATAATGATAAAGGTACTTGTGAGGAAGGGAATGTGATTATCCAAAAGAAGAGGACAATAATTTCTTTAAAGCAATGGTGTAATTAAGTTGAATAGAAATAGTAGTGGTTACTAGACAACCCATGACCTGTTGGGTTATCCTTTAGAGATGTTTCTTTACCTAAAAACAGAAAAACAGAAACAGGTGGAGGGCTATTGTTTTGGTTTTAAAATCAAGGAAAAAGACATAATTTTATTAAATAAAGATATGTAGCAAGACAATTATACAGGTGCTCTTTGTTTAACAAAAGATGCTTTTGACCATATTTCTTTCAGCATAATGTCCCATGATGTTGATTCAGTTTCAATTTGTCTGAATTAATGCCAGGACTTTGTTGGCTATTTGGGCATTAAATCATCTCTCATTATGAAATGCTGGTTTACAATGTCTTGTTGTTTTGTATCTTTCCTGGTGATCTCCATCATTTGTCACATCTCAATAACGTTTGGTGTTATCGCTTGACTGTTTTCACCACAGAATCCCTGCTGGCTTCTCTATTGAATTGTAGGAAGCTGTCAGAGACAGTTTAAAAATAGGATCACATGACTTCCTGAGACTAGGGCAGGACTGGTCTACCTGATATTCAGTAGCTAGAGGAGGGGTTGGTCTACATGCAGTTTCACAGTTGAAAAATGAAGCAGGATGGATATGGAGTAAGGTATAATGGCTAATGTCTTTGACTTACATAATTTTTGACTCCAGATGTAGCCATAGCAGCTCAAACCATGATTTTCAAACCATGCTTATGAAGAAACATAGAGGATAGAGCATTATATATCTGCCTTAAGTCCCTGAAAAGATATGGGATATAGATATATGTGCTTGTTTTTGTGCTAGAGAAGGAGAACACAAAGCAATAAAATGTTCAGGCCTTCCTTCATGCACCTTAAAGTTGTTGCTTCTTTAAGAGACCACAATGAGTCAATTCTTTGCTGCTAGGTGGGGAGGGAGGGATTGCAAGACTGGCTGGGAAACTGTCATGGAACTTTGAAAATGAAAATCATGTGACAGAAGCAGCAGCAACAAGTAGCACTGAACCAGCCACAAGTTCCCCAAATTTCATTCTTTTGAGAGTCATCGGTCCTAGATAGTGGACACATTCTGTAAGTTAGTCTACTGAAGTATTTTGGTTCAAAAATTGTAGAAGGGGGTGGGGTTTCCGGCAACGCTGGGCACAAAACACACGAGCTCCGTGGTTTTGGCCCAGGTCTGCCAGTCCGAGGGTCCCAAAATGGACCCGAAGCCTCCCCGTAGAAGAGGCGAAGCTTAGGAGGGTGGTCTGAAGGGTAGAGGGGAAATCGTAATAATCCATTTCTGTACCCTGACTCTCCAAATTTGTATTACCAGAAAACATGAATACTGAATGTGAGTCCCTCTTCCAGAACATACCATTTATCTCTACCTTATTATTAAAGTTATTAGATCTTGTAATTTAATGTTGGTGTTCCTCTGTGCCAGTGCTTCTCAAAGTTCCTAACCTTAAGATATGTACTTCAACTCCCAGAATTCCTCAGCCAGCTGATTTTGTTCTAGTTTCCTTACCTCTTTTTAAAAACTTTTAATAGTAGTTCCTAAGTTTATTTTGTATGTTAATTAACAGAAGCCTCCAAACCCAATAGGCATTCTCCCAACCCCATATTCCAAATAATAAATGCTAATTTCTCTGTCCTGGATAGGCACATCAAGCGCCATAAATCAAATCCAATTTACTGTAACTGAACCTATTTATTTGGGACACAGGTATATTATAAGGAATTTGTGAAATTTATGAAAGATGGATTTTAATGAAGATAATTTATCTGAGAGGTTCTAATGAAGTTCAGCACAAAATAGCAGTTTTAAATGACTAGCTATATGGTCATATCCCTTGAAAGTTGGTCAAAGATTTATGTCTATGGAGCTTCTCAGTCATCCAGGTCATGGTTGTCCCAAAGGTGTTTTTTCAAGAGGGAACTGGACTTTCTGCTTTTTCTTTTTGAAAATGTTTCACTTCTCATCCAAGAAGCTTCTTCAGCTCTGAATGGATGGTGGGGAATTGAAGGATTTATACTCCTTGCAGACAGCTGGTCATTTGTATTTTTAGAGAGTCATTTTTTGGACAGAGGACCTCTGGCTTGAAAGAAGGGTCAAAGAGGCCATCTTTTGAACAGTCCTTTCTCGACAGAGGTGGCTGGATGTGACATCATCTATCTCCAGTCTACAACATAGTCCTTTCAACAGTTCCAAGAAGGCTTCACACCCATTTGCACCACTCAGGTGGCCCTGACAACACAGATAAAGGTGGCCTCAATGATTCTTTAAAAGAATGCAAATGACTAGTTATCTGCAAGGAATATAAATCCTTCCATACCCTACCATCCAGTCAGAACTGAAGAAGCTTTTTGGATGAAAAGCAAAACATATTCAAAAGAAAAACCAGAAAGTCCAGTTGCCTCCTGAAAAAGCATCTTTGGATTAAAGATTTATGCTGCGATTTAGTCAGCGAAAACTGGTTCAGTATGTATATTTTGTGGAACATTAGTCACAGGATGTTTACGTACAGACATTACTGTATCTGCTTTGTAGAAATTGATTTCATTCTCCATCTGTGAGAACTTAACCTGATGAAGTGATACTACTGTGCTTTAAAGCTATTTACACCAAGAGGACATTCCACCCCACTAGGAATTGGGGCAAGGCTGAGGGATTAGAAGTGGGGGCGCCACAGTGCTTAGTAGAGACTCTTTGAAGGGGCACATCGCTTGAATCTGCACAGACATGGATTAATTTTGCATATGTTTCACTCATTATTTATAATTGCATTAATCATTTATTGATTGTTTACATTATTTATAAGAGGCCTTGCTCAGCTCACATAGATCTGCCTATTGATGTTGACTTAAACCATTATAATTTCTTAAAATTAAAAATTTAGAACTCTTAGTCAATGCAGTCTTGCATCGGAGAGAAGTTTAAACAAAACTCAAGGGCATTCCAATTTGAAGCATGTTTTCTTAGAAGGAGACATTATTGTGGGTCCAAGATTCATGACAACCATTTCCATTATTTCTAAGAGTTTGTTGGCCAAACATCCCCTGTAGGGAAATAAATATTCTTGTACATGTCATTATTATTTTATTTTTTTAATCAGTTTTAGAGAGTATTTGGTGCTAGCATAAATATCTTCAAATTTACAATCCAATTACAACAAAAAAAAATCTTAAAGAGACTCTGAAACATGCTAAGTTAAATAGAGTTAATTTAGCAGACAAAACCATTTCATATTGCTCTTTTAGAATATAGTTTCCATGCATAAGCATAAACAATTTTGGAGGGCATGAGTCATGTGGGTTGATAATTTGCAGGGGTGATTTATTTGTTGAACATTTTATGTTCAGTGGCAACAAAAGGTGGCAATTCCTTTCTTCAATCTTGAAAGCAAAATGGGATATTTTAAGGGACATTGGAGCTAAATGTCTAGGACTCAGCAGGGCAACCAAAATGAGGCCAATAGGCACATCATCCATTTTACACCAGTGCTTTGCCTTCTAAAACAGCAATAGCATTCCCAAGTCTCCTTACTCAGGGACCCCAGTTATAGTTTAGTTGAAAGATGTTGAGATATTACTTCCAAAAGTCCCCTGTCCTTAGGGTCAGGGAAAGAAACACTCTTTCCTCTAATAGCAATAGCACTTAGATGTAGACTTCATGGTGCTTTACCACCCCCTCTAAGAAGTTTACAGAGTCAGCATATTGCCCCCAACAAGCTGGGTTCTAATTTTACCAATCTTGGAAGGATAGAAGTCTGAGTCAAATTTAAGTTGCTCAGGATCGAAAACCTGGCAGTGGGCAGAGTCAAGCTCTGAGGTATTCAGCCAGTTCAGACAGGTTTGGGAGAACTGGTAGCGATTATTTTGATTGGTTTGGAGAACTGACAAATATCACCTCTGATTGCCCCCACCCCTTTCAGGAGTCTCCATGCACCCCTATTTGGCTGCCAGGACACTTCAGGGAGGTTTTCTAGGGCAAAAATGCTGCCACCCACATGCTTTTATTTGGTTGCCAGAAAGCTTCAGGGTGGCTTTCTAGGCAAAAAAACAGGGCATGGGGGTATGTGTGCAGTGGCCCACCTAGTTACATGCATAGCCACGCCTACCAAGCCACGCTCACAGAACCGGTAATTGAATCCCATCACTGGTGAAGCTGCAATACTGCATTCTAGCCACTCTGCCATCTCTCATAAAGCTGTGGTGCCTAAAATCTGCTTTCAGAATAGCACAAATTAAAACATAACTGTGTGTGCTCTCTCTCTTGTTTGAACTGCTTTGAAAATGGTGTGAGTGTATGTGTACATCTGTTTGTGTGGAGGGGGTTTGCTGGCAAGCACATCCAGATAGAGCAATAGTGCATTGCCAACTAAAAACACAAGGTTCCCAAATCTTCACATAAAAATGTCACAAAAATCAGAATGAACTTTGGCCTCACCAACTCCACCACCAGAAAACTAGCATCTGCTCTACCCTCTGTATCTGTCGGGATCCAGTATTTATTTGAATAGAGGGATGTGGTGGCTCAGTGGTTATGATGCTGACCTTGTCAATCAGAAACGTGGCAGTTCAGCAGTTTGAATCCCTAGTGCCGCGTAACGGAGTGAGCTCTGGTTACTTGTCCCCAGCTTCTGCCAACCTAGCAGTTCGCAAGTCTGTAAAAATGCAAGTAGAAAAATAGGGACCACCTTTGGTGGGAAGGTAACAGCGTTCCATGCGCCTTCAGCATATAGTCCTGCCGGCCACATGACCACAGAGACATCTTCGGATAGCACCGGCTCTTCGGTTTTGAAATGGAGATGAGCACCAACCCCTAGAGTTGGGAACCGAGTAGCACGTATGTATGAGGGGAACCTTTACCTTTTACCTTATTTATTTGAATATAGCATTCGTTTCATTTGGTACACAGCCCTAATTAAAATGTTTGTGATTAAAAGAGTGGTTGAGCTCTCACGTGGCATCCAGATACTCTGAAATGACATAATTAATTGTTTTGTGTACTATGGTTAGCTGTCAGGACAACTATGAGATACTCAAACCAAATTCCTCTTTTTTTCTGATGGTTTTCAAATAAACAAGACTTTTTTTCAGGATTTTTGGGCCAGTAACCAGTAAAACTAACATACTTCCCCCCCTAGAGACTTCATTTATGCAGTAACCAGCTAAAATGTGGTTGAAAGGAAAGTGTAAAAGAAAACTTGAACACAATTATAAAGAAGGATAAAAAAGAAGAGTATTCATTTCCTTTCTGTATGGAGGAACTTTACTATTTGATAAAAGATGACTATTTTACTTTACCCATTTGGTGTTTTCTCATTTTTTCTATTCTTAACATCTCTTTTATATAACAATTGCCAGTTGCTGAATTATTTGTGTTCAGATTGAGTAGACTGGTGGCTCAATATTTAGAGAAACCATTATGTACAGTAATGCTTTTTCTGAGCAACACATTTCTCTTCTACCTCAGTCAGTAAGAAAAAAAGGGGCAAAATCAACCTGGAAATGTTGCAGTTGCACCTACTAATGTGTGTTTAGGGGATAGGTCTTTGTGTATGTATATATTTACAGAGAAAGGGGGTGCATTGCTTCCATAACATAAAGTATCTCATTAAAATGAAGAGCACTTCCTTTAGATACATGACAGCCCAAGAGGATTGTGACTATGTAATCATATAATTGGTCAGTGTGCAGCTATGTATATTTGTACTTAAAAGCATTCTAGCATGATGTCAAGAAGCCATTGAACAATAATTATAGGGGGGGAGGGGAGCTGTAGATTCTGATTAGCAATTGCAATAGCAATAGTACTTAGACTTATATACCACTGCACAGTGCTTTATAGCACTCTGAGTAGATTTACAATATCAGCATATTGCCTCCAACAATCTGCGTCCTTGTTTTACTGATCTCAGAAGGATAGAAGGCTGAGTCAACCTCAAGCCTGTTAAGGTCATTCTTTACCAGATCTACATGGATTCTCTATATTCAAAGGCCCAGTAAAAGTCACTCCAGGGATTATATTTGGCCCACAAGGAACCAATGAAAGCAAAATTTATGAACCTTGAGGAGATTGAATGAATAAAATGAGAGCTTACCCCGGGCTTGCTGAGCCCAAATAGTACAATTAATTATCTAGGGAGATTCTATTCATAATAACATATTTTAATTCTTTGGCTGTATATAATATGAGTTTAAGGCTTCAGCCACAACACACACACACACACACACACTGTGAGTGTATAAACACGACAGCATAATCAAGTTAGGCACTTCAAAATTTTTGACATGCTGAGCTCAAAAGATTTGACATCACTGGATTAGACAGATGTATAGAAGATTATGCTACCTACTGTATGTCTCTATTTTCTACTTTCCAGGCTGTAATCAGAAATAGCTACCATGGATGAATGGCTACAAAAGTTGATGGAGTTAGCAGAGATGGCTAAATGGACTGTTTGATCAAAGAAAAGAAGTACTTTTGCTTGTACTTGGAAACCACTTCTGGACTTTGTGCTTGAGGTGGGAAAAAATGAAACTTTGATTTTGGGTTTTACTAATTGATTGATTTGTCATTATAGAAATGGGTAGTTTATCCTATTATGAAAAAGTAAAAAGTTGAGGTTTGATGTTAAGGCCTTATTCTACTGCAATCCAAGGACTCAGTAGTCAATGCCTTTTTTTCTTTCCTCCTATCTTCTCTTTTTCCTTCCCCTTCCCCTCTGTGTCCTACTATTTGCATTTGTACTTTTGTATTTTATACTATAAACTAATAAAATGAACATACACACACAGTATATACAGAGAGAGAGAGAGAGACAGAGACAGAGACAGAGAGAAATAGTTGGGCAACTATAGAAATTGAATAAACAAACAACAAATAAATACATGTTGCTCAGTTGCAGAGGCACATGGATGGGAGAAGTGCTGTTGTTTTCTTGTCTTCCATATAGTTTCCCCACAAGTTACCCCACAATGGAAATAAATGCTGGCCTACACAAACCTTTGGTTTCATCTAGCATAACTTTTGGGTGTTTGCTGGTGGTCATCTTAAAGGGTACTGTGACCTAGAAAGTTGTAGTTAATTTGGCATGCTTTTGCTGCATGAAATTGACCAAATTTCCATATCATCCTTTATTAACATAACACGGCCTGGACTTTAATCATGCACACAAACCTCCAACTTCATCCGAGCCTTTTCATAAAAAAAAAAAAAAAAAGCTCCCAAATTTCTCAACGGATAAATGGAAAGCTCTTTCCACTAAACAAAATCAAATTTTAAAACCAGAACAAAAGTCTAGGTTAGTAATTGTGTAAAAATTCAGATCTTTCCCATTTCAGAATAATCCCGAAGCAGTTTCAGTTACACATAGTTGATAGTCTCTTCACATAGCATGAATGAAATGTAAGTGGTACTCTTTTTGAATTTTAATATCTCCTGAAGAAGAGCTGACTGCAGCTTGAAATACATTGTGTTTCTTTATGCAGCCTGCATTTGCACTTGATTATTGATCACATTTACTGTTTCATTCTTATTGATTAGGCACAATCTTGTTTCCATACATCATATTAAAATAGCGTCTATGCATAGTGGTGTCCCTGTGAGGGTCAGATTGCTTTAACTTGCCTTTCTTCTTTACAGAGTACAAACTTCTCCTCTTTTGAGGTCTTCCTATCTATACAGGTCACTTATATTCCCTATGTGAACTCAGCACTGCATATATGACTTGTATTCCCTTTTTTATTTGCTTTATCCTTCCTCCCCACTTCCCTCACTGTCCCCCCCCCCATCTTCCATCTAGTACATCAATTGATTTGGCATGCATTTGGTTATTTATTTACTTGTTAAACATATATTTTCCCTTTCTCTGGCAGCTGCTAACAGTATATGTGTGAATGGTTTTTACTTGATTCTCATCACAGTGCCATGAAGTCAATTCCTCTGGAAGAAAACGTGTGGTCCGAAGGCACCCTGGATGTGCCATGGAGAAGAGAGCAGTTGTGAACCAAGGTCTCCTGTGCCATGTGCTTCACTTAGACATTGATATCCCATTTTTAAGGATTTGCATTCACAAACTTAAAGCCTATATGTATTCATTTTCATTTTTTACATTTTCTGAATAGTAAGTAAAGTGATCCCTCTGATTAGCACCACAAATGAAGAGAACGCATGGAATAAGAGTAAATACACACCTCTTGCAAAAGCCTGGTGATTGTTACTTTGAAATACTCTAATGCTGCTAATATAAGCAAGAATGTGCTGGGGAAGAAAAGCCTGTTAAAGTTACACACATCCTATCTAATTATATGCATCTTATTCTGTGTTTCTCCAAATTCTGCCGGCTCTTTGTCTTTTTTCCTCACTTGCAGGCATGTTATTCAAAGGGATTAATCCATTTCAAAATATTAGTAAGTTCTTTAGTAAGTTATTTTTTAATATACTGTAAGTATTCCTATATTTTCTAATCATGAAACAATGATGAAAGAAAAAAGTGCATGTAAAAAAATATTTAGAAGTGCGTGCCTCTCGACTGTGTACAGCTGGGGACTGCAAGTAAGTTGAGGACTAGAAGAGAGCATGCTAGGGAATAGAAGTGAAACAGACCCTTGGCTCCATTCTGACTATGTGACGCCACTCAAATCCAGAGCTCTGGTCCCATTTGGATAAGAGTCCCTGAGGTGTCACTTGCTTTGACAAAATTGTTTTTTTTTTAACCTTGGAGTTCCAACTTGGAGCCCTGCTAAGCTTCTCAGCATTCTACCCCAGAGTTCATTTCAGAGCAGAGCAGTCAAAGAGATCAGTAGAAAGTAGAGCAGGTGAAATACTTCTCTTTCCTGGAGTTAGACTTGAAAATAAACTAGAAAGGGCCTTATGAAAGTACTTTCTGCCATTAAACTAATGTGCATTTCCTTGGATAAGTTGTTCTCCTTATAAAGACTTTTCAAATATTGATTGAATGGTCATTTCATATAATGAGAACAGAGCTGCTTCTACCTCTTCCTTCTCCTTTTGCTTCCCCTTATGTTTTATATTTTATTGTATAGGATTGTTTTATTCTGTGATTGTTCGCCGCCTCGAGTTCCCCCTTTGGGGTGAAGA